>WBMZ01014468.1:91952-148558 GCA_013400975.1 Atrichornis clamosus
TCCCTGTCCCTGTCCCTGTCCCTCTCCCTGTCCCTGTCCCTGCCCCTGTCCCTGTCCCTGTCCCTGTCCCTGCTGGCAGCAGCAGGAGAGCAGAGTTCAGCTGTGCCCCCTCCCTGAGGGAGAGCAAATGTCCCCAGATGTCCCTCGGACACGGGGGCTGTTTGCAGTCACTGAACGTGTTCATTCCAGGGCAGACAGGAATCCAGCCCTCAGTGACAGCCCCTGCTCCCCTCACTTGTCCTTCAGTTTAATGGGATACAGGCATAAATCATAGATCTGATACTGCACATGGGCCCTGGCTATATTTTTTTTATAAAGAACATTTGCTCTGATTTATAGAGCACTGGGTTTTGAATTAGTCTAGCTTGAAAACTGAATCAAATCTTTCCATCAAGTCTGTTTTTTTGCATTATGAATGGCTTAGCTGTTTAGTAATGGAATGCCAATCAGCCATGGCTTCTCTCCATGGGCAATGCCGAGAGGATCATTTCGGAACATAGACTCTGTGATTACCTGAAATGAACTGTAAAATTGTATTTTGTTTAAAGCTTTCTCTTCTGCTGGGAGATTCCTGAGCGGGTTGTGGAGTCACCTCGCTGGTGCCGTGACGGGGTTAAAGCAGGAGGGGCCACCCAGGGAAGACGCATTCCTTGAGTTTCTGCCGGAGTTTCCTCCCATGTGGAACAAGGGGGATCACTTCCTAAGCCGAAGGGATGTCCCAGAAGTTCAGCCCAGAGCAGATCTCCGGCCTACACGCTTGCGTTGTGGGATAATTCCTGACTCTTTCCGGACTTTTGGAGCAGACTGTTCTCCCTGCCTGGGGAACCGTGCAGGCACAGCACTGCTGGCACGGAGGCTGCTGGAGCCAGCCCCCCTCTCCAGAAGCCTGGATCCCCCCAGCTGCCCTTGGAGCTGCTCTCTGGCTTCGCAGGCAGGAAAAGGAGCAGCCCAGCCCCAAACTCTGCCCCCAAGCAGTTCTGGGAACACGGCCCCACGCGGGGCTGGGGCAGCTCCTGGCACAGCTGGAGATCCCTGGGCACAGGCAGGAGTTACAGGGCAAGGACAACCATGGAATGCTTGGTTCCTGCTCCCCCCAGCATCTCAGAGCCTGGCCTGGCACAGAACAGCCTCCCACGGACATGGAGCTGACCCGGGACCCTCAGCCAAGAGTTTCTGCACCAAGCTCAGACTCCCCAGAGCTCCCAGAGCTGCTGCAGTCCCACCACAGCAGGAAAGATGATAAATACTTAAAAATCCCCCAAGCCCGTCAGGCTGACCCTCCCCAGCAAATCCCACCTTCCTTCCAGGCTGAATTCGTCAGAATTCAGCTTGAATGAACCTTCCTCCAAGGAAGGCCCTTGACACCAAGGTGACAGAGCTCTCCACCTTCAACTCATATTTTAACTTTGTCACATACACAGGAGCATAAAAAAATAAGCTGCTTTTCAATCAAACAACCCAAGGTTGTCCAAATCTTTCATACTCAACCCGAGTGAATTATTCAGTGAATTATTTCGCTGTATTTAATGAGTTCCAGTTTGATTTGACTACATGTAAGTTTACAAACACTCCCTGTCCGCTCCCATCCATCTCAATATGAAATATTCCTTTAAAGTCACGTTTAATGGCTTTGGGTTAGGTCTCATTAATACAGAAATGATTTTACTAAAGAGCTCACACGCTAAACCCACTCTGCAGAATACATCAGCAAAAACACTTTAAATGGGCTGAAATAAATAACTTTCTGGAGCTTTTATATGCAGCTCCAGAACATCTAAGCTGAGATATCCTCCAATGGTTACATGAAATCCTTGTTTTTGTTTTGCTGATGCAATTCCACGTGAGGGGATGTCAGGACAGGCTCAGGGGCACAGCTGTGGGCTGGCAGTGGGGAGGAAAGGGGTCCCTGTCTCATCTCAGCTGCCCTGGTGTAAATTTGGGTGTTTTGACGGATGTCCTTGGTGCCCTGGCTCCCTTTTCCACCCTCCCTGCATGGGTTTTGCCCAGTGCAGAGGAGCCTCGCCTGCACATCCCTACACACACACACACACACAACGGGAGTTCAGGAAAATCAGGAGGGAAAAAACAACAGTAAGGTGAGTATCAGACTCCAGATTGGCTGATTTCCTGCAGCTTTGGGTCTCGTGGGTGACTGTGAGCTCTGGTTGAGACTTTTGCTGTCATTAAGTCTCATTTTCTGCCCCCATCCTGTGCCAGACTCGAGGTCTGATGGAGCCTCACTCAGGTCACTCCCGGGCACTTTCTCCTCTGCTCAGCTCCTGTTGACAGAAGGTGGCAGAAGCATCATGATCCTCAATTCCTCTGTCAGATTTGCTGGCAAATAACCAAAACATTCAAAAATGACGGAGGTGGGAGGAAGCACAGACCCACAGCCACGTGCTCACAGCGTGGAGTTTCCTTAGAGCTCAATTTCCTTGGGAAAATGGACAAAACATCTGCAGGAAGTTTCCTGTTTGCGAAGTGTCTGCAGGGTCTCACCAGGAGTCAGGGGTCAGTGAGCGGGACTGCCCCTGCCTCAGTTTCCGCCATGAAAAGTGAGGCCGCTGGTTCCAAACCCTTTTTATTTTAACTCATTTTGAGACTGGCACGCGAAGAGCTACCCAAGAGCAAAGCACTCGCTTTTGAAGTGGCGAATTTTGTAGCTGGGAACAATCAGGGTTTGATTGTGCCGGTGGAGGGGGACTGCGTTCCACGAGGGTGTCCCGGGAAGGTGCCGGAGCTGGGATCTCTCTCAGTGGGAACAGCCATGAGCTGTGATGTATCGCTTCACTCTGGAAACATTTATCCGCCTGCTCCTCGCAGTGGGCAGCCGCAAAGCGGCTCCTTCAGCTTTTATCACAGCGGGGCAATATCGACAACCAATGAACTTTCCCTTCCCGCAGCTGCAGAGGGAGAGGAGTTAAAATCCTCCCCTCCCGCTCAGCTCCCGTTGATTTTCATCCGTGCTGAGCCTCATCACAGGGCTGGGTCTCACCCAGGTGCTGGGTAAGGGGCTGTGCCCGAGGAGAAGGGGACAGGGGCACACAGCAAACCAGCTCCAGCCACTGGACATCAGGGGATTTTCCAGGGATTTCCCAAAAGCTGGGAACATCACCTACAGCTGCAGGATGATACCCAAGGGCCCCACTGCAGCCCCCACCTCACACCCTGCCCAACCTGGTGACTGTCAGGGTGGGCAAAAGCAGTGGGAGATGAGGAAAGGGCCACAAAGACTCCCTAATTCCCAGGGACTGCAGTGTGGCAAGGAAGAGGCTAAAAACGTGGAATAAGATGAATTCAGACAAACACAATGTGTTTGATATTTTGCCTCCTCTGCACCTGCCTCCTCCTCTCTGTCTCTTTTCTTTGCTCAGAACTCCAGCCAAGGGTCATTAAATCCATAATCAGATTTCCTGGTATCCGACCATTTGGGGTCAGGATCCTTTACCACCCGGGCACACGAGCGCAGCCTCCAGCACATCCCTGGATTTATTATCCCGATCGTTATTATTGAAATCTCACTCACGATTCCTTCATCGATCCCGGCACACGAAGCAGGGATTCAAACTGAAATAACAGCCTCGGGATTGATGGGCAGGGAGCAGGGGCTCTTCCTGGAACCACAGGCTCGAGGTGCTGCGGGGTGGAACGGCAGCACTCTGACACCGAGGTGCCGTGATTTTGGTCTACAGACATGGCATGGGTTTGGGAAGGGGTCTGGAAGAGGAGACAACCAGGATTTGGAGGGATGTGCCAAGTGGATGCCTGCTGGAGATGCCTGGCACAGCACTGAGGTCCTAAAGGTCCCCACATCTGTATTGTGTGTTCAGCTGGGGCCCCTCAGGACAAGAAGGGCATTGAGGGGCTGGAGGTGTCCAGGGAAGGGAACGGAGCGGGGAAGGGGCTGGAGCAGCAGGAGCAGCTGAGGGAGCTGGGAGAGGGGCCCAGCCTGGAGCAAAGGAGGCTCCGGGGGGCCCTTCTGGCTCTGCACAAGCCCCTGACAGGAGGGGGCAGCCAGGGGGGATTTGGGATCTGCTCCCAGGGAACAGGGATAGACTAATGGGCAATGTCCTCAAGCTGCCCCAGGGAGAGTTTAGATTGGGTATCAGGGAAAATTTCTCCACTGAAAGGGCTGTCCAGGCCTGGCACAGCTGCCCAGGGCAGGGGTGGAGTCCCCATCCCTGGAGGGATTTAACAGCCCTGTGGATGTGGCCCTTGGGCACACGGGGCAGCGGTGGCCTTGGCAGTGCTGGGGAACGGCTGGACTCGATGATCCCAGAGAGCTTTTCCAACCTGGAGGATTGTAGGATTCTATCCTTCTCCCTAAAAAAAACCCAGTGAACCTGCTGTTTGGAATCCTGGATCACCATTCCCAGGACAGAGCAGGGCTGCCCCCTCCCCAAAAGCTGGACAGAGCTGTGCTCCTTGCAGAGGAATTTACCCCCTTGGAGTCAGCACCTTTGGGTGGCTGCAGACATCTCAGGGCAGAGCAGGGCCTCGTGTGTGTCCGTGGGAGGACAGGATTGCAGATTCCAACTGTCCAGCTAGATTCATGGGGCAATTCCAGAGGCTCTGGAATCCGATGTCATTTGTACGGAAAAAGCCACTGCAGTGACTTTCCCAATAACTTTCTGTTGAATGTGTTCAGGCCCCAGGAAAAGGGACACAAGCAGCTTGAAAGGAAAAAAAAAAAAATTTTTTTTAAAAATTAATTTTACTTTTTTTTCCCTCCTCTGAAATGGGTTCCCTCCAAAGGCAGAGCTGGGGTGAGCAGGGAAGCACAGCGAGGTTATCAGGAGCCCTTGGCATGGCCAGGGCAGAGCTGTGGCCTCGCAGGGAACAAGGGCAGGGCTGCTCCAAAAGCAGGGTCCTCTCTTTCTCACCCTCCACGTGCAATGTGGGGGTGGCTGTAACCTCTCTTTCCTCACACCATCCTGAACTCAGCCCCGTCCGTCTCCCCAGCTCTTTATCTGTGTGCATCACCAGATTAGATAAAGATTTAGGTGTAAGGACAGATGGAGATGGATTGGTGGAAAGCTGTCCAAGCATCCATCTGCTCCTGCACCTATCCATCCTGCTCCTTAAGTCCTGCTCCATTTCCCATCATGGGGAGAGAGCTCTCCTCCCAGATGAAGACTGAGGAGAGAGAGATGGATGGCTGAGTGGATCTTTATTTAATCCATCCATCTCTCTCCTCTCTCAGACTGACCTATCAGACCATCTCCACATTTTTTCTCTGCCTGTCTATGCTCAGAAAGCCCGATCCATGCAGCTCCCAGTTAAGGATTTTACAGCTCCTCTCATCAAAGGGCAAATGTGTTTGACCCTTCTCAGAATCCATAAAATTACTGGCATTACTCCTTGGGTTTGTTGTGGTTTTAATGGAGAGGAGCAGAGCCTGAAAAGCAGCAAATATCCAGCGCTGTCTCCAATTAAAAATCAGGTTAATCATCACCAGGAAGACATGAGCAGCATTCCAGCAGCCAGGCAGGTTCAGGGAGGGTGCACGAGCCCAAAAAAATCACATAAAAACCCCACAGCTCCCCTGGCATGAGTGGATCACACCCACTGGGAGGGCACCAGTTCAGCCATTGCTGGTTAAAAGCAGCCTGCACTGGGGGAGGAAGGAGTGGAGATTTGCTTCTGCAGCATCTTGATGTGGGGCTGAATGAACTCCCAGCTCCCTCCCCTCCGTGAGGGGTAATTTATGACGGCTCACAACACACTGCAAATGTTCCCATTGCTCTTCCCTCCCTGGTTCCCTGCTCCCCCTCTGGAGAGGAAAGAGCTCAGCGAGTGCTGCTGCCCCAAAAAGGTTGCAGCCAGACTTTATCACACCTTAAAAACCAAGGAAATTAAAGGAGGAGGGGAAAAAATATTGACTTGGAGGCCACTTAAGTCCTCAGCACAAGGCTGGGGCTTTAGAAAATATCTATTTGGTAAAACTGGACTTTTGCTCAGAGGAGGTTGCATCCAATCCCCTCCTTTCTGGCTGCCTCTGGGACATTTTTGTCTTTGTTCGTGTTTCAGCCTTGATATTTGCAAAATAAAAGACATTTCTGGTTTGAAATGATTCTGCGTCTCACAATGTCGAGCTGATTATCGTGAAATTAATTATTACAAACAGAAAGTTAACACGGTAGAAATGGATACAAAAACCTCCCCAAAATTGCCAGGGGAATTATTTGCACAGATCAAAAGCAATTTACTCTGCCAAGCTTTTATGTTGCAAATGGTATTTGAGAGCTCCTCTTCCCATCCCAGCGTGATTGGCAGAGGAGGTTTGCTGAACCTAAAACATTTGGCAGGGCAGGAAAATTTCTCCTGATCCTGTGTGAGTGTCAGGCTCATTCCTTGGAAGTGAGGGGGTCACGGGGAGCAAGGAGCCACAGGAAAGGGGCTGAGGCATCACCTTGTTCCCATATCCACATCTAATACCAATATTGCCAATTAAGACAAGGGGATGAGGGTGGGAGCACCCAGCTGGATGAGGCAGGAGCCCTGCACAGCAAAGGGAGGTGCCTTGGGTGCAAAATATTTTGGGAAATGCCCTGGCAGGCAGGAGGGACCTGCAGGCACGGCAGGGCAGGGAAAGGGCAGCTGCCTGTCTGCACATCTCCCGTCCCAGGCAGTTTGTCCTTCATTTCCTGAGCTACAAATTCACTTGGACACATGTTCTGAATTTAGAAACAAGCACATTCAGTGGAATTCATATTTTATGAGGCTCCTTTTAGGGGCATATTGTAAAAGAAATGACTAAATCTGATTTTTCCATTCTCTCCAATCCCTTAAAATGACCTAGCGAGTGTCAGGGAACATTAAAGGACCTGCTTAGGCTGTGCTGTGAACCAGGAGATTCGAGAGCCTGTGAACATCCCAGAATTTACTCTGGACCAGTGGGACATTTAGGGTTAGAAGGTTTTTCCCCACCCAGCAATCCTTTGCCATTATCCCTGAATCAGGTCTGGGGAGGAATCAAGTTAAACACTACAGGCCTGGAGATCCAGAACGTGTTCCACCCCTGCTGGCTGGTCCTGGAGATGGATTTTCCACCTTCTGCTTTATTCTTTGTTTGATCTTACAAATGGCGCACACGGAACCACATCCAAAAGAAGCTGAGGCTGTAAAGTCCGGCACTCAGACCTGTGACAGCTCCAGGCTGCCACTCCAGCCCTGCAGGTACAGAGATGGATGCACGTTCCACACTCGAGCTGTGCACTCGGTGCTGACAAAATCTCCTCTGCAGAAGTGGCTCGTGGGTTTTCCAAGGGGAGAAACCAGAGACAAAACATGGATGTGCTGCAGGTGCAGAAAGCAGGAACCCCTCTGCCTTCCCCCAAAACCTTCTCCCCACAAACAGAGGCTCCTCAAACCTCTGCTCCCCCTTGGAATTTAACGCAGGATTTGTGTCTTGGGCTACGTCTGCATTAACACCGATGTCAGAAGAGTTTTGGGGGGATGCTCTGGAGTGGCCCCAGCCCTGTCCTGTGCTCTGGACATGGCTGGGATGCTCCCAGAGCACCTTATCATCCAGGAGTTGGGCAGGAGCCAGTTCAAGCTCCCCAGGATAGCTCCAGAGCGTGGACAAAACTGAAGGGGACATCTCAATCCCAACAGAGACGTTCATGGAGATGCCCCAAGAGGGCCAGGTCCCAGACAAAGCTCGGAGGTTTGGAAATTCAAGTGTGCAAAGTTTCTCTCCACCCTCTCCAATGTATAAATCATCTCTCAGACGTTTGAGTTGGGGAAATGGATAGTCCCTGCCACAGGCAGCCAGAGATAAAGTTGTAAGTGTTCACACGAGTGTCTGTTCCATTTAATGGATCTCTTGCTATTCATTTCAGCACTGGCTGTGGCTGTGCCAGGCCCTGTCATTATTCCTGTGGATTACATCTGCAAGGTGCCCTATCTGCCCCGTCCAAACACTTTTCATCTCTCAAACTCCACACTTTGCATTCAGCACAAAGCAGCCAAACGCTGTGGGAGCCGCTGAACTGGGGAGCCATAAATCTGCCACCCATCCCACGGGGAAACAAATGGCTGGAGGGGGAAAGGAAGAGGGTCCTGGGTCATTTGGCAGCTCCAGGTTGGCACAATTCACCTGTTCCCTGAGTGTTGGGAAGGAGCATTTGCTTGGGATCCCGTGGGACAATCCTGGGCCCAGCACTTTGAGACAAGCATTGAACATGTCCAGGGAAGGGAACGGGGCTGGGAAGGGGCTGGAGCAGCAGGAGCAGCGGAGGGAGCTGGGGGGGCTCAGCCTGGCGCAAAGGAGGCTCAGGGGGGCCCTTCTGGCTCTGCGCAAGTCCCTGACAGGAGGGGGCAGCCAGGGGGGGTCATGGGATCTGCTCCCAGGGAACAGGGACAGGAGGAGAGGGAACGGCCTCAGCTGTGCCAGAGGAGGGGCAGGGTGGATATTAGGAGGAATTTCCTCATGGCAAGGGTGGTCAGGCCCTGGAAGGGGCTGCCCAGGGAGGTTGGGAGTCCCCATCCCTGGAGGTGTCCAAGGAAGGCCTGGACGTGGCACTCAGAGCTGTGGGCTGGGGACAAGGTGGGGATGGGGCACAGATTGGACTCGATGGTCTCAGAAGGCTTTTCCAACCTCAATATTCTGGGATTCTGTAACAGTTTGGAAAAGAGCAGCGTTGCCCTGAAGTTTCCAGAACAAATCTGGCCACTTTGTGCCCTTATAATTGATCTCCTTGGGCACACTGAAGGTCAGGTGGCCAAGCTTCCTTTCTGCTCTGATCACCGACGGACTTTTACGAGACAACGGAGAGCAATCCAGGAGCCTCCGTGTCCTTCCCAGAAGTTAACGGGCCCTGACGCTTCTCATCCTGGCGCTGAGAGACACCAGGAGCTTCAAGGCTGAGTGTGCAGCTGACACCTCCCCGCAGCCCCCCCGGGTCCCCAGCTCAGCACCTTCCATCCACACGGAACATGCCCGCGGCTCCCCGGCGAGCAGGGATTTACAGCCAGGAATTCTCCCACCTCAGCTCCAACTTGTGCCCAGCAAAGGGGAACGCTGCCCGGGGAAAGGGCAAATGAAAGAATCCAGCGAGGCCATCGGGAATGCAGCCTCCTCAGAGCACATTCCAGCCCGTTTGAAGCCACCACGTGCGCTCCCGAACAGATGCTTCCAGCAAAAAAAACTGCACAGCATTGATTCACGGGCAGCTCGGCTCATAGAGCTGGGCCAGGCAGAGGAATTGAGCTCTGGATCCACTTTTCATGTCCCTTGTCCCTCTCTCCGTGCCTTTGTTGGGATGCCAAAGCCAATCAGGAGGTGCTGAACCTCCCTGGCTCGTGTTCATTTCTGGTAAATAATGACCATTAGTATTCAGGCCAGAGACCTCGCAGCATTATCCTGTTCAATATTTGCTGCCCCTGGAACAAAGACAATCCATTTCACATGCAGAACGTGGGAGTGCAACCTTTTGTTACTCGAGTTTCTTAAATTTTTATCTCAGAAATCAATGAAGGAATTGGAATTCCACTTCTCATTTCATGGCCTGGAGAAAAAGAGGGAGAGCACAAGGGAAAATTATGAAAGGGAGAAAGGAATGAAAAACAACACCCGAGCTCATCCAGATATCCTCATAAATTCTTCAACAATTTAATTACTGGGCATTCTGTGCTTTGGTTTTAAAGCTCTGAATGAGGGTTGGGGTTATTTTGTTGTGAGTTTTTTCCCCCCTGCAGAGTCTATAGAATTGCTTGTCTTTTGTAGTTGATCTTCTTGGAGAAAGAAATTATTCTCCATCCAATTAATCTAATTAGAATGTAATCAAGTTGTAGAGATCTGTGCAGCAGTGTGAGTGATTAGGAAAAATTACCTTTCTGCAAAGAGTTTAAATTTAATTTTAGTTCCATAATCTAAAGCCCAAATAAAGAAAAGTGCAATTTGCACTGCAATTCTTCGTGCCACGCTGCCTCTTTCCTGGGCAGGAGAGCAAATTCCAGCTGTATCCAAACAAATACCCCTCGAGTTTCATGGCTCAATCCATGCAAAAACAATGGTTTCCATTTTCCAGGAGCAAATGGGAAGACTCTGCTCAGGATCACACAGAGGGTGGGTGAGAGCTGCACAGGGGGGTGGCAGGGTTTGGGTGGGGGGTCCTACGGGGGTGACTTCTGGGAGAAGGTTCCGGAAAATTCCCCGGTGTCAACTTCCAGTTTACAGGACCCAGGGAGCAGCTGGAGCTGTGCCAGGGGGGTTTAGATGGATACCAGGAAAAGGTTCTTCCCCCAGAGGGTGCGGGGGCACCGACCAGGATCCCCAGGAAGTGCTCACATGAGCTTCACCTTCATCCTTGGACGGAAGGGGTGAAGGAAAAAGGAAAAAGAGTTGGTGGGAAGGGGAGTGAGAGGGAAAAATGAATTGCTTAAAACTCAATTACTCTTCATTACCTTCTGCTTTCCGTAAGTGCCAAGGTTCATTTCCCAGCTGGAAGTGCCTCTGGGTGTAGGAGTTGTCATGGCTGTTGATCCCACCGATGTTCCCCGGAACTGGAGGGGGCTCAGCCAGGGCTGTGGAACCAAATCAACGTGACCAACGTCCCTCCTGCAGCAAATCCATAATTGTCCGGTGTTGGATGGATGGAGGGGCTTGGAGTGCTGGCTGAGCGCAGGGGCAGAGAGGGAGAAGGCTCCTGGTGGGAGATGGAATAATGAAATCACAGAATCCGAAATTACTGAGGTTGGAAAAGGCCTCCAAGATCATCGAGTCCAGCCTGTGCCAGAGCTCTGAGTGCCACATCCAGGTGTTCCTTGGATACCTCCAGGGATCCAGGACTCCAAGCCTCCCTGGGCAGGCCCTGTCAATGCCTGACCACCCTTTCCATGGAGAAATTCCTCCTGCTGTCCAGCCTGGTGCAGGGTGAGGATCAAACAGGAGATGCCTCGTGCCGAGACAGCGGGAGGAGATGCTGCAGTCAGAAATCGCATGAAAACCTTTCCTTTCTTTGCTGACACATTTCCAGGTGTGAATCATCTCTCCTTTTTCGGTAATATTAAAATGTGCATTTTGCAGAGAATCCTCGGAGTTCCTTTGCAATCTGCTGCATCTCTGCCCAGCTCCACGGGGTGGGGATGGCCAGGACAGCCAACACCCTGGTTCTGAATTACAACAGCAGTGAGGTGAGACAGCGTGGTCTGAACACACGGGAACGTTCACCTTTTACCTGAGGGAATATCACTTTTTATGGATTTTTCCTAGCATGTATTTGTAGCTTGTTCATGCCCTGTGCTCCCTTCCCACAGGAGGCAAAATGCAGGGCTTTTCCTTCGGGTCTCTCTTTAAAAAAAAAAGGAATATTTTAAAAAGAATTGATGGTGCACCTCAGTGTTCAGGTGAGGAAAGGAGGGTGGGAGCTGCTGGCAGTGATGGGACAGCCTGGATTCCACAGACACCCCGTTTTCTGGAGTTTGAAAGTTGAGAGCTGAGATCTTCATCCTGCCAGGAGCTCCCCGGGGTTGGTGAGGTCTCGGTTGACTTCCCAGCTCCAGGAATAGCCTCATGGAAGTGAACTTTGGTGTCCTGTTTGCAGTCATCAAAATACACCCACAGACGGATTCACTCATGCCTTGGAAGGTGCCTTTTAGAGAAACAGGATAAATATTTTGTATTTCCATTCAGTGAATCTGTGTTTCTTTAGAGCTCACTGAGAAGGAGGTTGCAGCAGATGTGGTCTGTGGGTTCCTGAACTTTGCTTTTGAGGAAAAATCTGACTTTTTCATGTTTCTTGCCTGTTCTCCTGCACACCCTCCAAGGAAAGGCTCTGTGAGGTGGTGCCTTGCCTTCCCTGGCTGGAGCTGTGCTAACATGTGCATCTCACTCCCGGAAATGCTAAAAATCCAGCAAAAAATCCTGCCCCGAAGACCTTGAAACCTAAATCCACAAGAAGTTCAGAGAGGGAAGGAGAAATAAGCACTGAGAGGACACTGATTTATCCAAGGTCACCCAGCAAATCAGTGGTAAAGGATGTTCCAACCCACACAGAGATCCTTCAGCACAAAAATGTTTACTTGTAATGCAAAAAATCCTCTTTTCTATATTTAGCTGCAGAATTACTCCTGAAATGCGTTAGTTCTCCGGGCTCCTTGGACAAAATAATGTTATTAAACCGAATGCCAGTGTTGGCAAAGAAGATTTGACATTTCACTGAAAATTGCACCCAGGACTATTAAGGAAGGGGAACTTATTTGGATGCGCTGCAGGCACGAACTCTTCAGATTTACACTTTTCAGTCAGAGCTGCTGCAACCCTTCTGCAAAACCGGAGGAGAAATTCGTACTTTTCCCCTCCTCTCTCTCTCTCTTTACTCTGAGACAAATCTCCAGGAAAATTCATTACACGGTTTAAGCGATGGGATTTATCATTCCATTCAGCTTCCCCAACTCGCAGCTCTCCCCGCTGTCACACCAGCGAGGTAATTCTAATTTGTTTCTTTCATATCTCACCCGTGATGTTCGGCTCCAAATGACGGGAGGAAATAGAGATGAGAGCACGGAATGGCTCAGGGCTGAACAGGACAACTTCCAGTGGCTGCGTCGCTGTCCGGGGCTGGGGAGCCTCTGGAAAAGGGGAGATGCTCCAGACCAGTTCACGGGCACCTAATGCCGACCTCTAGAAGGGCTCCTTCACAGCTGGGTGCAAACCAGGAGCCCAGGCAGGTCTGTCCCCTACCATGGAGGGCGTTTGTCACCCTGGAGAAGGGGCTCAGCTGTCCTTGTGTGTGCAGTGCTCTCCGAGATCTCCACCGAGCCCTCCTTCCCACTCAGTGCCTCCTCCCTGCACAGCACCAGGGTGGAAGAAAAGCCTTTCACCCCAGGAACACTCCACACCTGCCCTGAGTGAAGGGAAACCTCTCGTGGGTGTGATGGAAGTAAAGCCTTTCACCCCAGGAACACTCCACACTTCCCCTGAGTGATGGGAAACCTCTCCTGGGTGTGATGGAAGTAAAGCCTTTCACCCCAGGAACACTCCACACCTGCCCTGAGTGGTGGGAAATCCCTGCTGGGGGTTCGGTGTCACCAGGACACCTCCTGAGACTGGGCCCACAAACCGAGAGGAGATGGGCAGTGCCAGCAGCTGACTTGGTCACAAACACCCTGGAGAACCAGGGAAAAGCCACCAGAACTTGAAGGGAGCGTGCCCAGGACAGATCCAGCATCCTCACCCCTGTGGCCCCGTCACAGCTCAGGGTCCAGGTCCCGTCTCAGGGGAGGTGACAGTCCCTGCACCCTGTGCATCCTCCCTCCTTCCCACAGCCCGGGCTGTGAACCTCCACAGGTCCCTGTGCAGCTGGGAAAGCCTGGAGTGGGAGGACCTGTTTAAGACAAGACCCTGAATCTGGCACCAAGTCCCATTTTCAATAAGTCCTTTACTAGTCCGACCTTTTTCCAGTGTAAATAATAAATTGATGGTGTTTTCTATTAGCCTTGTATAAATACATCTTCTTAATAAATACTGTGGCCATGTACCCAGAGAGTTTGCTTCTCTCTGCCTGGAGTTATCACCCCATAAACAAGAAGCTGCTCCACACGATCACCTAATTGATCCATTTTGCCTGATTCCCAATAAGCTATAAAAAGGTACATTTGCTGTGGGGAAAACCGGAGTTTTTATCATCTACTGCCTCATCTCAGGGGAGGATGAAAGGAAGGAACCCACTTTATGTTTGCTAAAATATTTAGAACAAGCCATGAAAGATAGAAAACATTTTAGAATAACTATAAGTTATATTAATACCAGAGTCCGTCCTTGAGAATCAAATGCAGTCCCAGGCAAGTAAAAAAGCTATTAAAGAGATAAAGAGATCTTCCTTTGAATTGACACCTACCTGATTTGATTGCAGCACCATTCCCATGCAGTTCCAATGCTCCTTCTCCACTAATACCAAATTAATTCATTTGGATTATTGTTATTATGGCAAATGGCAAAAGGAATGAGCAGGGATGAATCAGGGGCTTGCTGGGGATCCTCCACCTCCCGCCGAGACCCTGCGCCCGCTGCAGGGCCATAAAAATGATGGAGGGGAAGGGGAAGGAAATCATCTGGCAGATTAAAAAGATTCCTTGCAAGGCAGAGTCTGCCAGCCCTTGTACCAGACCCAAGATCATCCCTGTGACCTACAGTTAGAGGCAGGGGAATTTTTTTCCCTGTTGAACTCAGGGTTTGTCCCAAGGGAGGGTGGCGAGGTCGGGGCGTGTGCCAGGGCTGGCTCTGGCCCAGCAGAGCTGCAGCTGCAGGGGTTGCCCATTTGAAAGGCAAATTCCAGCGGCAGCAAATGTGCAGGGCTGCAGCAAGGGAAGCAGCTCTGGGAAGCAGCCCCAGGGCTGCCGCATCACAGGGCCCCATCCATCCTCTTGCCCAGAGTGGGTTTGCAGTCAGCTCCAGGATTTCTCTCCGGCTTGACTTGAACAGAGTTGGGTTTTTTTCCCCACAGCGTTACTGGGATAAGGGAGTAGCAAAGAATGAAAGAATGACTTGAGTCGGAAGGGACTTTAAAGCTCCTCCAGTTCCACCTCCTGCCATGGGCAGGGGCACCTTCCACCAGGCCAGGGGCCTCCCAGCACCTCGTACCTGCTCCTGCAGCCGCTGGTCCAGCAGCCTCCCCTGACTCTGGGGATGGCGTTCCCAAACCAGAGTCCTTTGCATGGTCAGCATCAGCTCTGTCCCTACCAGAGCTCCAGAACCAAGGACAACTTTGAGGTGCTGAAGTCAGATGCCATTTCTTTGTTTGTTTGTTTGCCTGCAGACACAGGAGCGATGCAGAGCTGTTCAGCATTTCCAGCCCTCAGCCATGCTGAGCCAGCAGAGCCGGAGCCACATCTCCCTCTGCTAACCCAGCGGGAGAGCAAGGGAGGGAATGCAGAGCTGGATGTGCAGGAGGGAGCACGGGGAGAGCAGAACCTGGCTGGAAAAGGACGCGGTCCCCCACGAGCCAAGGCCACCGCCTGTTCCCATCCTGTATCTGAGTCAAACCGGGGGTCCTGAGGTGAAGGGATGTGGGAGGGAGGGGAGGATGGCAGGGGATAGGGGCCGGGGAAGGAGCACTGCTGATCCCAAGTGTGGTTCCTCTGGGGTGAGGTCTGAGAGGCTCTCGTACCTGAGGGGTGTTTATGACAGCAGCAGCCGTGGCTGCAAAGCAGAGTTTGGGAGTGAGGGAGGGGAATGGCCACGTCTCCCACGTGCCAGTGTCTCACCAGTCTCAGCATGGCCCAGGCTGCTTCAGGAGGGGTTTGCTTGCCATCTTAACCACTGCAGGGCTCCAGCATCCCTTCCCTCCATGTATCCATCTCTGCCCCCCTTTCCTGCCTCTGAGGGATGCAGCTATTTCTGTATTTCTGTATTACAGGGAAGTTTTAGGAGCAGAATCCATTAGGGGCTCATTTGCAGCCGTGCCCTAAGGCAGACGCAAACCTCGCCTCAGTGAGGTGATGGACTCATCCATCAGCGCTCCACACTGGCCTGCTCTGTCTGGGAGCAGCTTTCCTGAGCACCAGCACCAGCCCACGCCCCTCTCCTCACTCTCTGGGCAGCCTGGAGATGCTCCTGGACCCCCGTGAGCAGCAGTTCCCAGAGAAACCCCTCAGCACTGACCCCACGAGCTGAAGGGAGGAGGTTTCTCCTCCGTGCCTTGATCTGCAGCCTCTGCAAACTCACGGGCTGTGTCCTTCCAGCTGAGTCACAGGGATGGACTTTGAACATCTCTGGGACAAGAGGAAATTGTGACCAAACCTTGCCTTCCTGCAAGGAACTACCAACAAAGTCAGATCCAATCTGAATTTCCTCCCAGCTCCCATTTTGATCAATCTCTTATCATTTTTCAAAGGCCATTTGTGATAAGGATATAAGAAAAGCTTCCTGGATCAGATCAAAGTCCATCAATCTCCTGGCTGGCTGGCACAGGAACAGGACAGGCCATAAACCATTCCCAGTTCTGGCCATCTGCAGCTTGGGGCCTTCCTGAGCCAGATGTGTCTGACAGTAACTTGTGTTTAAAGCCTTGATGGCCCTTTTCCGGACATATTTGTCTAATGGCTTTTCAAACCCATCTCTGTGGTTGGTCTCCCCTGGCCCTGGCAGGAGGTTCACAATCGGATCAGGCATTGTCTGAAAACGTCCTTCTTCATAAGGACAGAGATAAAGTTATCTTGGATTTCGTCTTTTGCTGGTACCAATCTGAACTCAAATCTTCCTTAAATCTCTGCAAGGAAGTGCAAGCCATGTCTGGCCAAAATCTGGAGTGTGGCAGGGCCTGGGTGCCCAAGGGAGCCATGAATCTCTCTGGAGTCACCTACCTCCACAAGGTGCAGCCAGTCCCTAAAATCTCCCCAGTTCTGTGCAAATCTGCTCCTATTAGGACCATCCCAAAGATCTGTATTCTTCCCATCACCACCGGGTTTCTGATCTAATGAGACAGAAGATATTATTTTCTGAAAAAGATGGAGAAACTAAAGGAATTAAGTTACATTTTTTTCAAAGTCGTGCATCAAAAGAGGAGCTTGTGCTTTGCTAATCAGGCATGAAGAGAAAGCCAACCCTCTCCAGAGGCTGATATCCGTGGTTCATTTTCAGCTGGAGATGGGACAGCCCTGTCCCATCCGGCTGGTTATGGACTGGCTCTGATGTGACAATGTCAGCCTGGCTTTCCAAAACTTCTAGCAGCCTTGGGTCAACCAAAACATAAACTGCAGGCCTCCCAAATCCTGTTTTCAGCCTTCTTGGTCAGAGACGTTTGGCCAAGAACTCTGTGCTGTTCCCCTGGAAATTTCCAGAGGGGACCTGAGGACTGGGAAGGCCACACATGGTGTCTTCTGCTGATACAGGCCTTCACTGTTTGGCCATGAGCACAGTTTTAGTGCTGAACAGTGACACTTTGCTTTACTGGTGCTCTCTCCACACGCCCCAGGTGGTGCCGATGTTCCTTCTGGTGTTTTCTGGAGTAGATGACAAGAAAGGAAGGATTGCAAGAAATAAAAAGAAGGTTCCTAAGAAGAAAGGGATGAGCACACACCTCGATCTCCTGATGTTAAACGCTGCTGACACAGGCCCTGCACTGCACAAATCTGTACTTCCTTTAAATTAGCAATTCCACAGACACAGTAGGAGCCTGCATAAGAATTGTCCATAAAGGGAAGAGAGTCACAATATCAGCCTAGCATGAAACCCTGGTTTCTGCTTTTTAATTAAGATTTCAAACTTGTGTCTCCCCTGAGGTGCTGTGGGAGGTTTTGTCAGATACAAGAAGCAGCCGGGGTCCCTCTCAGCAAATTGGCTCTCCCAGCTCTGCTCCCACACCTTCAGCACCGAATTCCCGGTGCCAAACTTGGGGTACAGCATCCACAAGAAGACAACACCCACCAGCTGGGGACTGGGACCCTTCCCTGCAGGATCAGGTCCTTTTGTGACTCCCCTTTCCCAGCAGGGTCTTGCTGTGGAAGCAACGGGACGTGGGTTTTGGTCACGTCACTCTCAGTATTGGACAGAAAGGCAGCAACTCTTAGGATGACATTTCCAGTGTGAATCCCTCTGTTTATATATTTTTAAAACTATTCTCCATTCTTCCATGTTCTCTCAGCATTCCCTTGGAGCCTCTCCTTCCCTGGCTGCTCCCACCTGCCGTGTATCCCTGAAGCTGGAAAGGGAAATCAGAGAGACAGGAACAATCAAACAAGTTACCTCCCAGAATTAAAGGCAGATGTGGGCATTTGCATTTGTCCTGGTCCATTTCTCCAGCCCACCCCTATTCCCTCACCCGTAATCTCAGAGCAGAGCCCAGTGGATCATAAACACATCGAAGACGAAGCAGCAAACCCAGGGCTCCCTGCGGAGTGCCAAAACAACCCCACAGAGACAGGGGTCACAACCAGAAATCCCTGTCTCCCTCCCTTCTACATCACTGCCAACTCTGGGCTCATTTAGGAGGCAGCAGAGCACCCCGGGTCCCCCAGCACAGCCCCCCCCGGCTGTGGCACTCGCAGACCTGTCAGGCCCCATCGCTGTGCACATCCATCACTCCTGGTAACGCTGCCCCTCCGAAGGCAAACCTTTCCCGAGCTCACTTCCAGCAGCCACCACATCCCTCCCTGCCTCCCGCTGCCTCCCCGCAGGCGGGGCAGGACCCAGCCCAGCCGACCCCTCGGGACAGGGATTTGGCTGCGCTTGCACTGAAATCTCCCATCGGAGACTTTTCCTTGCAAAAGGGAGAGGCTGAACTCCGAGCAGCACATCCCCACGCTGGCTGTCACCACCTGGAGGGGACACGGACAAAGCTTGCCCTGGAAGCACCTCTGAAGGTTTCACAATGACCCCCATAAGGGATTTAATGCGCAGTAAAAGCGGCGAGTGAGTTACCAAGGGCTGGCGTGGAGAGGGAAGCGAATGCCTTGCCCCACAGACGTTCATAAAGTATTTAGTGACTTTTTTAAAAAGAGGAGGGAAAAATGCAGTTCGATAAACCACTGCTACAAGCAGGTCCACTCTGCCAGGCAGCCGGTGGAATGCAGGATTCCTTTAGGACTCATTAACTCCCAGTGCGGCGTTAATGGTGCTGGGGCCGCTGGTTCCTCTTCCCCCACACCACGCACGGCTTTATTTAGAAAGCTGAGATTGGAGCCCAGCTCCGGCGATAACAGCGGCCTGGATGTAATTAGGCAGCAGCGGAGCAAAACTCCCCAGTCAAGGGAGAGTGGAAATCCAGGTCAGGCAGCTCTCTGCCCGCAGCTACCTGCTCCCAGCTCGCAGAGAAATGGATTTGGGGAATGTGATGCCGCGGGGTGGCCTTTTCAAGCCCCCGTGTTTAACTGGGGGACAGAGGGGATTGTGTAGAAAGTTTTCTGGAGGAAATGGGTTGGCTGCCCTTGGCAGAGATCTGGGGACTTCCATAGAATCACAGAATCCTGGGATGGTTTGGGTGGGAAGGGACCTCAAAGCCCATGCAGTCCCACCCCAGCCATGTGCAGGGACACCTCCCACTATCCCAGGCTGCTCCAAGCCCCGTCCAGCCTGGCCTTGGACACTTCCAGGGGTCCAGGGGCAGCCACAACTTCTCTGGGCACCCTGTGCCAGGGCCTCCCCACCCTCATAGGGAAGAATTTCTCACCTAAACTTCCCCTTTCCCAGTCTGAACCCATTCCCCCATGTCCTGTCACTCCAGATCATGATGAAGGGTCCCTCTCCAGCTTCCTTGAAGCCCCTTCAGGTCCTGGAAGGTGCTGTGAGGCCTCCACACAACCTTCCCTCCTCCAGCTTTCTCAGCCTGTTTTCATGCCCACCCTGCCATGGGGATGGACAAATTCAAGGCAGAGTCACACGAGGAAGACCCGTCCAGTGCTTCCTCCCATTCTCCTGATGGACTTGCACTGGGATTTGTTCAGGCAGTGTTTTCCCACCCCCATTTCCAGGTGTGGCAGCTGAGGCTGGAGCAGGTACGGGTAGGGCAGCTCCAGGCAGGGCTGAGAGGAAGACTGCAGAGCATCTGCCTTCAAAAAATGAGGAAAGAGCCGGTGATTTCCAGGCTGGTGTGGACACAGCCCTCCTGGAGCAGCCGGGAGTGCTGCTGTCACTGCTCCCTGCAGAGCAAAGAGCCCCCCGGTCTGCCCGGCGTGGGTGAGACCAGAGAGCAAATCAGAGCATCCTCGGAGTGGCTGGGAGACAAGAGCAGATAAAAATTCCAAACTGCTGTTTTGACATTCGCTCATCCCAAATGAGGACGGAAAATTCAAAACACGTAGGGGAAAAAAAAAAAAAGCAAAAACAGGTGAACCAGAATCCCGTGCAATTGCCATTTGGAGATGTCAAAACAGCTTGTTTTGGCACAGCAAGACATCAACCTGCCACTGCCCACACTGCTGGCAGAGCGGGGGACACACACCAAGGCTGGGGGTGGCACCCCAGAAGCCACAGAGGAAAAATAATTCAACCTTCCCTGAGGACATCGTGGTTCTGAGCAGCTCCCTTGGGGCACGTAAACACCTGAGCTCTCATCTGGATGCAAAAAATACAAATAATGAGGAAAAAAAGCATTTTGATAGAAGTAAAATCTATTCTTTGGGCTGAAAATATTCTTTTAATGTATGTGGGGGGGGGGGGTGTTGAGTGAAAAGGAATTAAGTGTCTAAAAAAAGAAGTGCTTGTGACTTAAGGCTCATTTCAATTTAAGGCTGTTGAAAGGCAGAACTCCAGGTGTTGTGCAGAGGTTTCTTTGTTCATTGTCACAATTCAATGGGAATTTGCAAAATACTTTGACTAAATCTACTCTGATTTTTCTGTCAGAAACATTTCAGGTGACAATTTTTACCCCGAAAGCTCCACTTGTGGCAACTCAGACAAAACAGTTTAACATCAGCCTAGAGGGAACTATTTCATTCTTATTTTCCCAAAGAAATGAACACTTCCAACAAAAGTGACGCTTGCAGGGGGAGGTATTTTGCAGCAATCTCACATTTTACAGAAGCCCAGTAGAACAAGGATGTTTACATGGAATGATCTTGGTCAAATCCAAGCTGTCCCATGCCTCACCCAGACTGCAGCATCCAGTTTAAAGTGTCACCACCCCAAAATTCAGCACGGGGTGAATGCACAAAGCCACTTCCCAGCTCCAGAAATCCAGAGTTCAGTGCTGGCACCCAAGCAGGGCCTCAGGAGCTGCAATCCGAGGCTTGGCATGACCCAGCCTGTGCTCCCTGACACTGATGGAGCACCGGGAATTTCCAGCAGCTGAGCCCAGCCCGGAGCCCTCCCCGAGCTCCTGCTCAGCACGAGCCCTGGTAAATCTTGTGCTGTCCCTCCACCCGTCCGTCTGTGTCTCCAGGAGGGGTGGTTTGCTGGGACGGGATGGAAGGAGGGATGGAAACATCTGTGCACAGCCACAGCTCCTGCGTCAGGAGGGACCAGCCCCCAGTGCAACCCCCTGTGAAAGGCTGGGAGCTGATTTATCACCCCCTTTTCCAGCACAGCCATCCTCAGCTCATCCCTCCAGAGCAGTAACTCCTCTTCCTCCTTGAATTCTTCCAAGATGACAAGAGTTGCTCTCGAGTCAGACCTGCTCCGGTGGTGCCCAAAAAACCACCCTGGGCTGGGGCCAGATGTGCTGCTCTCCTACAGGACCTCAAGGTAATGAGACCTGAGGGCTCCAGAGCTCTTAAACTTGGGGGGTTCAGGGCTCCCTTCCACACTGCTGGCTTGCCTTGGCTTATTTACACTCTTTATTGAGGTTTAAACTGTTTTCTTCTTTTTCTGCTGCTTTTTTTTTTCTCTTTTTCATTGGAAAAGCTCAATTAGGCTTGCCTTGTGCTTTTCCTGCAAGTCTGTTTTGGTTCATCTCATTCCTGGAGGCAGCCCAGGTCTCTGTAGGGTGGAGGCATTAAAGGAAATCCCTGAAGCCAAGAGTGATGGTGCTGCAGGACATTATTGAGTCCTTTCCTTGGCATAAATGTGCGTTTTGGATGGCAAAGCAGGAGCGCTTCCAAGCTCACTGTGTGGATGAAGGGGGCTGTAGCCCAGTGATGGAAATCAGAGCAGACCTGAGCTGGCCTGATTGCAGCAGACCTGCCACCAAACCGGTGCTGGCACAGGGATGAGGAGCCATCCAAAGGATCTCCAGCAGTGCTGGACTCGCCGAGCTCAGCTCAGCCTGCCCAGGTTTGCCTGATTTCATCTCGGTGGAGAGGCCCACCAGGAAAAAATGGGGACTCCGCACGCTCCAAAACCAGTAAGTGTGAATGCAAAAGCACATGGGAATGTTAAGGTTGGGTTGTGCTTGGAGCACAACCACGGAGCTCATCCCCGGACCACGGGGAGCTGCTGGAGCCAAACTTCCCAGCTTGGACCGTGTGCTGGGAGGAACCAAACCGGCCATGCACACCCCGGCGTCTCACCATCATTACTGTTATTATCAGCCAGAAACACCCAGCAGTGCAATTAAAAAAAAAAAACACCACAAAAATATGAATGGTCCTTCCAGAATGGGTTCGCATTTTTCTTGGCTAATGGCCCATCCCATGATTCCGGCTGAGCCAAATCCAAAATTGTAAGAAAAACTCCGTCATCCCCCTTCTGTTTGAAGGGAAACTGCCAACATGTCTCACCCATAATCGTCTGGATCTGAGCACAGACATTCCAATTTATGACGGGAGGCAGAGAGCCAAGTCCCATTGATCTCCAGTGAAAATCCCTCAGTGAGAAATCCCTCATTCCCTGTGTGAAGAGCCAGGCTTTGCCCGCCTGGCTGGATTTGTTCTCCGGCTCTCAGCACCATCCAGTCGGAATTCCTGTTGCTGTCCCGTTATTATCTCTGATGGAGCAGGCTGGGAGAGGGAATTAAGCTATTCCTACGTACTCTTAGGCTTGCAGTGATGGGCCTTTACAAGCACTTTTTAATTTGTTGTCCTCACAACCAAGTTTCCTGGGAGGGTTTTCACCACTGGGGCGAAGTCTGGCCTGCCTGAACTCGGGCTTTAGGCTCAGGCACGAGCGGGTCAGGGTAATGACTCACTTTCAGTATTTAAAGCCAGCCCAATAAATCCCTAAATGACTTTCTAACGCTGCAGTAAACATAATCAATGCACATTAACAAAGCACTGGGAAGCCAAGAAATTCTTTGGGGGGTAAAACACATACCATGAATCTTTCCTGTGTTGTTGTATCAGGCAGGAACCCCCAGCTCCCTCATTGTGTTTGACAGAGACAGATGGGGAATGTTTTCTAAAGCCGTTCCTAGCACAGCCCAGGTTTTTCAAAGAGGTTTTTTTGGAGCAGAAAGACCTAGGCCTGATTTTTTTGGGGGGTATATAAATTCTTTAAGATGCTGGTGTACACAAAAAGGGATTTTTACAAAGGTCAGAGAATTTGGGATTGAAAGGACCTCTGGAGGTCTCTAGTCCTCCTCAGAAGACTTCAGTGTTATCCCAGGACCTTGTTCGGTCAACCTCTGAATATCTCAGGGATGGCAGCTCCTCCACCTCTGCCCCGGCTGCACAACCTTCCAGGGAAGGGAGCTTGGTACTGGGAAGGTTTAGGGGCTCCAAACTCATTGCATTCATTTTGCACCTGGAAGGCAAAATGGGCCCTTCTCTCAGAGCCAGATTTTGGGTCAGTGTCACTCACCCTGACACAGGCACAGGAAAGTCAAACACATTTATACACCTCCAGCTCTCTCCATAATCCTTGTGGGGAAAAAAAAACCTCAAACAAATCATCTCAGGCTGCACCTGCCTGAAGGAAACACAGGGCTGTGGGAACTGGCTCAGGCTTGAACATGTGCCAGTTCCCAGGTCAGGCCACACAAATCCTGCCCCCGGAGCACCCTGAGCTCCAGCCAGCATCTCCAGTCACTCCTGACCAGGGCTGTGATGGGATCCAGAGGTTCTGATCAGAGCCTGTTGTGCTCCGAGCTGCACAGACAAGTAGCCAAAGACCTGCCCAGAAAAACCTGCAGTAAAAATAGACAAGACAGATGGAGGCACAGATTTCTGGAAGGACGCACGGCAGGTCAGGAGCAGAGTTGAAATGAGAGAGCTGGGAAGTAGCAGGTCTGAGATCCCTCAATTAATGCTTTTCCTTTGGCACTGAGGCACAAACTATGCACTTCAAAATGCCCTGGCCCAGATGCTCTGGCCACCTTGAGTTCAGAGTCCAGAGAGCTGCACAGCCCGAGTCAGACACAGCCAGTACAGAGCTGAAATGCCCCAAAACCAACCACAGCCCCAAACGGCTTCTCCCAAGGTCCACAACTCATCCATGCCCCTGGTTTTCAGTCTCCCGTGACAATTTTCTCTGGAGCTGGGCATCCTCTCCAACTCCCACAGGTTTCCCTGGGCTCTGACTCATCACTTGAGCCCTTTCCCAAAGCCTCCTTCCTTCGGAAATCAAGATGTGCTGCCATTGCATCATTAGCTGTAATGGCAGATAGCGTTACTGATAGTCACCCTTAATTAGGAGACCAGCAATCACGTTAACTACGCTTTGTGTTCCTTCCACAGTGCTGTGTTTGGGCTCATGGAACACTTATAAATAGTATTAATAGTAATTGCATCGATAATAACCCCACGGCTGTGAAATGTCTGTGCAGCATCCATCTGCTCCGAGAGCCACAGCGACAGATAACGGCACAGCCATCTGGCCTCGCTGGGTGCCTTTGGCTCCTGCTTATCAGGATGGCAAATCGGGCAGCCCCACCTCCATCCCGGCTGCTCCCACTGGTTCCGACTCGCCAGCAGCCGTAAATCACTTCCTAAACTGCAGACTCCTCCTGGAGAGGAGATGGGAGCCCCCAGGCAAAAGTTGGGAGCACCAAGATGTAAAGCGAGAGCTCCTCCCTGCAGCGTGCAAAGAGGAGAGGGGAAACTGCAAACCCACAGTGAAATCTGGAGAGATCCTTTTGCAAATGCAGAGTCACTCTCAGAGTAGTTACAGTCTTATTTAAATCACTTTTTGAAGTAACTCTTGCCCAGGTTTGGCTTTGAAGGGAATCCCCCTTCTCCTGGGATGTGGCACTGATGAGGCCCTGGCAGGGCACACACAGCACCACACTGAGGGTATTTAATGCCTGGAAAACATCCCATGATGTCACATTATCCGTGTCACTGCAAAAAGAAGGACAGGCTCTTATCAATGTGTCTGCAGGGAGGGGCAGAGCAGGGCCCGGGCTCTGCTCCCTGGGGCCTGGAATGGCTCCACAGGAACGGGCAGGAGCTGATCCCGGGAAGTTCCCCCTGCACGGGAGGCAGAACTTCTTCCCTGGGCAGTGCCCCAGCCCTGGACAGAGCCCAGCGAGGGGCTGGAGTCTCCTCCCTGGGATATTCCAGAGCCCTCTGGACACACTCCGTGCCCTGTGCTCTGGGATGGCCCTGCTGGGGCAGGGAGTGGGACCAGTGACCTCTGTGGTCCCTCCAGCCTGACTCGGTCGGTGAATCAGCCACAGGTAAGGCTGGCTGTGGGTGTAAAAACAGCCAGAAACTGTTCCAGTGTCTTCCTTTTTAATTCCCCACTGTGACCAAAGCAAGAGTTGAAAGGAAGAGCAGTTAGTCCATGTTCTTTCTCCCAGCAAAAGAAACCCACAGGAAGACACTGCTGGAAGGAGCCACTGCAGCTGCAGCAGGAAGGTCCTGTCTGGGGCTCTGGCCCTGACACTGTGTCCTGAGCAGGACTTCAATCCAGGCTTGCTCAGGAGATCCAGGTTTGTCTCCCAACAGAGAAACATGGCCCTTAGGAGCAGTCTGGCAGAAGATGAATGTTCATTCCTGCTTCCCACCAAGGCCTGAGTGTCCCTGGAGGGGAGTTCAGCACTTCTGTCCTGCCCTGGCTCTGCAGAGCTGCAGGAAATGACTTCCAGAGAAAACCCCACAGGCAGATTTGGGCTCCTAGGGCAGGAGGCCCTGCAGGGACAGACAACGTGGCAGCAAAACCGACCCCCAAAGGCTCGGGATCTTCACAGTGGCTTCTGCGGAGCCTTAAAAACCTCCAATTCCCTTCCAACATTTTGATCCCCAGGACACTGATTCCAAGCACTGATCTCCCAGGCTGGAGGGCAGGGATGATGTTGTTTACCTGCCATCAGGAAACTCTCTGCTCTACCCAGGCAAGACACTCAAACAGCACTTGCAATTTTGGAAGAGCCACTTCTCCCTGCTGTAGCCAAGGCAACCTAAACCGGCCGGATTGCTGGAACACTCCCAGGTCCTGGCAGCTGGAAATGCTTCATGGCAAGCTGGGCACCTCCTTGGATAATGCTGACCTCCAGAGAGCTGTCCCAGAGCAAATCCCCAGCAGAGCCTTCGTGCCAGCTGGAAAGAGATGGTCTCTGTGCCAGGAGCTCCGTGGGATTTGCCCATGAAGGAATCCAAGGCAGAACAGCCCAATTCCAGCATAGACAAGGAGCTCCTTCAGTGAAAACAGCAGAAATCCACACCAGGAAGCTTCTACGTAGAAACCTCACCTGAATTCCTTTTATGCACTTTTTGAGGGGTTTTTACAAGTTTTGGGGGCTTTCACAAGACTTTCTGGTTTCAGCCAGACCTTTCCTTTTTTTGTTAGAAGTGGCATTTGAAGGCAAAAGCATTCATTCCCAGATAAATATATTCCAAATATTGTCGTCAAACAAGGAAAAGCATTCACAGAATCTGGCATTTTTCTCTAGAGAAAAGAACAGTTTTGACCACACCATCTTTTTTCCAGGGGGAATATCCTACTTGTGAAAGTGTGTCCCATTCTCAGCCACATTCCCACATGCTGCATGTTCAGGAAAAGCAGCAAGACTTGTCTTGTCCCCACTCCAGACAGGCAGAGGTTCTCCAGCTAAAATTAGGGGAAATAACAACACGTGTGAAAAAAGGGAAAAAAGTTTCAAATAAACTCTCCTTTTTTTTCTTTGCTCCTCCCAGCTCAACTGAAGCTCTTCAAAGTTTCTCCTCTGCTTGAGTTGAGTCATTAGTCTTCAGCTAAGTGATGCTTGAGCCTTTGATTAAAATTACTGGGGAGCGTCTCTGCATGATTAAAGAGAGATAACACAATAAAAGGAAGAGGACTTTACACCATTATTATGGCAAATAAGTGCAATTCCTAACCTGGGAGCTGCATCAACTTGTCTAATGTAATAAATGCTTCCCCTGTTGGAAACATGTCAAACTAGACTTCAGGATGTCAGCCCTGAGCCTCCCAAGGCCTCGGAGCTTTGGGGGGCACTGTGTGACTGCCAGGCGGAGGTGACACAGAGCCGGAGGTGACGCTGCCCCACCGGGCCCTGAAGACCCCAGGGCGGGCTCTGCCAGCCCTGAAAGGGGGGAGAGGGGGCAGCCAGACCCACAGATGGATGCGGAGAGAAGAAAGAGTCTGGGGAGGCCGAGGGATAAATGGGAATGTGGCACAGGGTGCCCAGAGCAGCTGTGGCTGCCCCGTCCCTGGAAGTGTCCAAGGCCAGGCTGGACGGGGCTGGGATAGTGGGAGGTGTCCCTGCCCATGGCACGGGTGGGGCTGGATGGGCTTTCAGGTCTTTTCGAACTCACCCCATCCTGATTCCATGATCTGGAATCCAGGAGAGGCTGGCTGGACCTGTGCAATGCCCCTGCAGGTCTGCCCAGCTCAGAGCCACCAGCTGCAGGTCCTTGCAGGGAGACTCTCTGGGGCTTGGGCAAACACCTTTGTCTGGGGGGAAAAAAGCATCATTTCCACTCTTACCCAAAATAGCTGTTCTGAAGGGAAAAAAGGCATTTTTTGTCCAAAGCAAAAGTCTACCCAAGGATTTGGTCAGACCTCCACGATCTGATCCAGACAAGCCATGAGTCCCTGCTCTCCTCTGGAAGGGAGCATCATTCATTCCCTCCCCAGGCACGGCGTGGGTCTCCACTCTGCAATTCAAGGAGCTGCTGTAGTGCTGTAGCTGGTAAAAGTGTGGACAGATAGTTCACAGACACATCCTATCTGTGGCTTAAAATACACCAGTTTATCATGCAAATGATATGTCAACAGAATAGCTGCACTTGGCAATACTTCCCGGAGTAAATTAAGCAGTTAAACACACCATGTGTAATATTAAAGAGGTTATGTGTTACATATAATAAGCACTTGAAGCCAAGTTGTCAGGAAGCCAAGTTTCCTCAGAAATCTGAAATTCAAGGAGCCAAGGTGCTTCTTCCCACTTGATGTTTGGGAAAAAAATGGGGGTTTCTGCCAAAATACCTCGAGGTGACCTGGTCCCAGCTGGGGCCCCGTGGAGGTTTTATCCGTGAGGTGACTGCTCCAGCCTCGGCTCCCTGGTTGGCATTCCCAGAGCTGGGGCACACTCAGGGCTCGCTCTGTGCATTTTTCACAGCTTCAGCCTCGCGCGTCTGGGAACTATTTGCAAGGGCAAAAATATTGCAGGATCCAGTCTTCTCAAGGCTTTTCACTTCCTGGAGGGTGGAAATACCAGGCAGGGAAAAAAAAGAAAGAAAGGGAAAAAAAAAAAAAAAAAAGTCTTGTGTTGTTTCAGCTCCACAAATTGCTCCCTGAGGCAAGTAATTGTTGTAAAAAACATACACAAATATTCAGATTCAAGCTTAACCAAATACCAGGACATTTGGATTTATTCAAGTGTCAGCAGCCCCCAAGCTCTCCTAGTTATTTCAGGCTCCTTTACATCAGCAAATGTTTTCTGTTTCACAGAAACTCAAAGTCAAACCTGGGGGCTCACGGGGCCCAAAAGAGTCAAATAAAAAGGTTCCCTGCCTGCCCCATGAAGCAGCTCATTACACTCTGCTCTCCACAGTGGGAATGGCTCCGGTGATTTATGGGGAATCAAAGCTAAAATCCCATTTGTTTACCGAGGTGATGCCTGGCTCCAGGGTGTTGTTTTAAAGGGATGTAATGGAGTGAGACACGGGGTGTTCCTCAGTCCCACCTTGCCTGGGCTGCTGCCCAGAGCTCCCCTCCCCAGCACCTCCAGCCTCTCCCAGCTCCCCGCAGCCATCCTGCACCCAGCGTCTTCAGGGACACCTCATTTGGAAGGGAAAACTCTTCTCCCTCTCAGGCTCCACATTTCCAGACTGCTGTGAGCATGTAGGGCAATATTTTTCACATGTCCGAAAAGATCCTCCCTCCCCTGCACACCCGTGGGCACATTCCTTATGTGGGTTATTCCTTATGGTTTGCTTCCCCTCAGGGCCCCACGGGCCTGAAGAGATGATAAAATTTCCGTAAAGTAGGTGTTTCTCAGGCATCTTCTGCAGTTCATGACCCTGTTTAAACCCCTGTGAGAAACAGAACGATGCATCATAAAATCCTGAAAAAGGCCGGGTTTGAGTTAATTGCTTCGAAAACAATGCAGCGATGAGAAATCCAGCAACACAGCTGGGTAAAACACCTCTGCTGGTAAAAACACCACCCTGCTCCCGGGCTGGGCTGTGCTGGCAAAGCCCTCCAGGCACTGATGCTCCTGCAGCTTCTCCCTGCCAGGCTGGGAAGCTCCGGGAAAGGACGGTTTCTCCTCCCCGCAGGTGCAATGGAGCCATCAGCCACCTTTTGCCCTCTCTTTCCTGAATTAAATGATCACACTCCTTGATTTTCCCTCCGAAACTTGTCATTTCCCATTCATCAGCATTTTCCTGGCTCTTTCTTTGGATCTCCTCCAGTATTTCCACGCCCTTTTGGAGCTGTGGATGCTGTGCCAAGCTCGGGGTTATCACAACCTTCCTGTGCAGAACTGGCCGGTGCATCACAAGCTGCTCATCAGTGACCCCAGGGCTTTCCTGAGTCACCACTTACCCGATCCTGCAATTATTCTCTGCATTCCCTGGCTCCACAGCAGGGCATCTTCCCCAGCAGGAGTTGTGCGTTTGAAGTGAGCAGCTCGTCCAAGCTGTGTCAGGAGAGAGGAACAGGCGTTGTCCAGAGGAAATTCGTCCCACTCCAAGGGTTATCTGAGCTACAAGGAATAACTCATGCCCTGGAGGTGCCTCCACCCGTCCTAGGACCAGAGTGGACCCCACACACCTGACCTTTAGGTGGCCTCAGGTCAGGGAGATGAATTATCTGACATTTGGCCATGTCAAGTACGATGTTTGCTCAACCCAGGGCTGCCGTCGGACCCAAGGCTTGGTGTCACTGACTGGGGCTCTGCAAGGGCCCCTTTTCTTGCCCAGTCTTTGTGTCACTTCAATATTTATCAATGAAGATTTAACAGATTCTTCTCTTTTTTTTTCCCCTGGCTCCTTCCTGGGGACGTCTGATGGGACGGGGTCAGGAACAACCACATGGGGTCTCCACAAGAAAAAAGGGCTCTTTGACTGGAATCTCCTAGGACTCCATTTGGAAACCAGTTACAAACCCCGTTTATTTGGTGCGCGCCGTGTTGATTTTGGGTGGCTCCACTTTATCCGTGAGGATTGTCCTGTGACACGAAGCCAAATGCTTTTGAGAGAAGTTTGGCCAACTTAGGAAGCAGTGCAGAGGTGACTGATGAGCCCTGAGACTCTGGGAGGGCACAAAGGATTGTCACAACCAGGGGCTGACCCCCTGAGCAACACGACTATAAAATTCCATCCATTGGGCTCCTCTGAAAATCCCAACTGTAAATCTTTCAGGCCCAACCCTTTCCTCCCCTGGAAGCAGCACAGTTGCTCAGGAAGCTCATTAGGATGCTGGTGGGGTTAGGGAGGGGAGGGTCGGGCTCCAGCCATACTCAGGTCTCCCTTTCCCGTGCTGACCCAGCAGCAGACTCCCAAAAGGATTCATATTTTCCATGCTGCTAATTTTAGGCCTTTGCTTTCCAGCACCCACAGACTTGGAGACACAGCCCCGCTGCCTCTCTGCAGCTTAAATGCTTCCTAATGGCCTCAACCCCGAGATTTACACTGAGCCAACTCACTTTGAAACCCTTCCATAAAAACGCCTTCTGCAAACAGATTTGTTTCATTATCGTTGGGCCTGAAAGTGCCTGAAGTAACAAACAACTTCAGACTCCTCCAGATTGATTGTGGCACTGGGTTTGCACTTCACTGCAGCCCCGCGCACCTGGGTGTGTGTCTGAGGGGCGACAGGCAGGGGAGGGCGGACGGAGAGCCCTGGTGCAATGGCTCGGTGATTATGGTGCAATAAATATTGGATGGAGGATCTATGATAACATCTATTACGGCTTTATGAAATATTGATAGTGTCTGAATACATATTGCCTCCTGAACAGCTCGTTCCGGAGATGTTTAATGAAAGACATCTGTCGTTTTATCCTTGAGTCCACACGCAGGAGAAGCACGGCCCCGGAGAGGGCTCCCGGAGCTGGGAGGAAATGGGCTGAAAGACTCGGGCTCACCTATCCAGAGGCGTGGAGAGACACAGACTGTTTTATGGACACGGAGTCTTTCATTTGGGGAATGAATTAACTCTCTGCTCCTCCGAAATCAATCCCTGCACAGACAACTGCCTTTAATGGGGCCAATAAAAAGAATGCGCAGGCTGCTGTGGAGAAGGGGTGGGAGAGACCGGAGACTCCATAAGGATCAGCTCATCCTTCAGACCCTGATCCCTGCTCCTCACCTCTCAGCGCTGAACCCTGCGTGCAGCACCAGGACACAGCCCCCTGTGTGATCCAAACACACCAACCCATGGCACACATCCACCCCAAATCACGGAATCCTGGAATGGTTTGGGTGGGAAGGGACCTCAAAGGCCATCTCATTCCAACCCCAACACCTTCCACTATCCCAGGGTGCTCCAAGCCCCGTCCAGCCTGGCCTTGGACACTCCCAGGGATCCAGGGGCAGCCACAGCTTCTCTAGGCACCCTGTGCCAGGGCCTCCCCACCCTCCCAGGGAACAATTCCTTCCCAATATCCCATCTATCCCTGCTCTTTGGCAGTGGGAAGCCATTCCCTGTGTCCTGTCCCTCCATCCCTTGTCCAAAGCCCACCTAACCCATGGACTGTGACACTGGTCCATGGACCTGCCTGGCAGCACCCTCCCATCCTGGCCCTGCTCCTGGAATGAATCCCTTCACCTTTGGTTTATCCACAAAGGGTAAACTCTGCCAGCCCAGGGATCCAAACTGAGCCTCCTCCATGGTCTCCCCAGGGACGAGGATCCTGATGAAACCTGACTTCCCAACATTTCTTCCGCACACTCACAGGATCCTTCCACTGAACCACACAGGGCAACATCAAAAGAGAAATCAGAAATGGATGTGATCTCCCAGATGTGTTTCCTGCAGCATCTCCCAAGATCCATCGCTGCTCACGGGCAACACTTCCATGGGAACCTGTCCCCGCACTGTGGACTGACCTGAGTCGCTGAGGAGCCACACAACACCTCTCCCACGATTTGTTACCACTCAGGAGAGCCTCCTGTACCTACAAAACCAACACGTGGCCCTCCCCTGCTTCCCGGATTAATGATGGGAGTGATTGTGTTTCCCTTTACCCAGCAGGAGGAATCCAGTGCCGGGGCCATCTCTGTTCTTCAGGCAGGGAACCATCTCCTCCACAGCCTGGGCATGAGAAAAAAAATGCAAAATGCTGCAAAAACATTGGCAGAGCCACTCCTTGGCCCTGTCCCTGTGCCTTCGTCCAGTTTTCCTCTAGATGGGCAGTGAGGCAGGAACAACGTCCCAGTCCCTGCTTGGACAGACACCGGCCTGGGAAGGTCTTAGAGAGGAGATGGTAGAGATGTAATGCAGGTGACAAGTGACAACCCGGTTCTTTTGGGGCTTTTCTCCAGTCTCATTTCTTAGTCTAAAATGTGTGTCTTTAGTAAAAACCCAGTTTAGCATGATAAGCTCAGCTTCTTAAGAGATTGGCTGCATTTTAGCACTATTATTTTATGAAAATGAGAGTAAGATCTTGCCTCTTCCCATAAATTATGCCACTTTCTACTTGAGGCTTCAAACCAATTTAGCGAACACCCTGAAAGCCCTTGTGTGGGCATTTCTTACAAAGGTAACTTAAATGGGGTATTAAATAGCACCTTCAGCTAAATGAATGCAAGTTTAAATAGTAGTGTAAAAAAGAGACGTGCCCCTCATGACCATTTATCCTGTTCCCAGTTCACTTCCCCAGCCCCAGACTGGGAAGCTCCAGGCTCTCAGCTCCCAGCAGGATCAGATGCAGGCTGAGCACTGCCGTGGGCCAGGGCTGGGGCTGGAACTCCTCCCCGAGAGACCAGAGGTTCAGCTCGCCTCCCGTGAAGGTTCCCTGTTTGCACATGCACCCCACGGAGACCCAAAACCACCCATTTGTCCTTTCCCATCCCACCCTCCTTCACCTCCTGTCACCCACCCGAGCGTATTTCTTCTCCTTCCCTCCCTCCACACCCCCTTTTTCACTGGCATTTCCCTCCCTGCTGCCAAATGGATGCTCAGGAGCGTGGACAGTAAAACACGGCTCTAATGTCCCTTGCTGCTGCAGTCTCCTCCCATTACTGGGAGAGCAGCGTCAGGTTGGGCGCTGTTAATGGCCTCTCCACTTGTTTATAGCTTCCCTGGCACCGTTCCTGGGCTCAGCACTGCTGCTGTGCCTCCCCTCCCTGCTCCGCTCCAGCAGCGGGCCCGTGTCGCGTGTGCCGTGGGCTGCTGTGGGGCACGACCGGCACGGCACATCAAAAACACATTGCCACAGAGCCAGCCAGCCCCAGCCTGGGTGGGTGGGGGCTCGGGGGGTGGCGGGGGGAAAGGGGTTTTTATTTTGTTGTGTGAAGCGAATGAATAATTCATAGCAAAATCATTGACATGATAAATTCTTCCATTTCTCCTCTTTTGTGAATCGACAGCAAACAACTTCCCCATTCCTCCCCTCTGCATTTTCATTATTCAGAATTATTCACTAAACAATCGCTTGGAATAATTTTGGGGAGCAGATTCTCTGCCGAGGATGTGGGTACTGACGTCAGTGGAATTAGTGCCAGCAGGAGCTCAGTTCAGAGGCGACGGGGCCGTCCCCAAGCCTTTCATCACCGGGATTTGGGCTCTAGGTTTTGAGCCATCCCGAGGAGAGGCAGCACGGGGAGGCTGGACGGTCCCGTTTGCTCTTTCATTAGATGAGCAGAGCTCTGCAAATCAGGTTTTCCACCGTGAAGACTTGTGTTTACAAATTAACAGGGGTTGAAATTGCTGGGCTGCAGTGGGATGGCACATTGGCACCTCCAGCAGCCACCGCCATTTCATCTCCAGCCCTGCAGGACCAAGGGACAAAGTGGGATTTCTACATTTCCATTTCAACTGCTGCAAATGAGCCCTGCCCTTCCCGGGAACTCTCTGAACCCAGCGCCAGGCTCACCAGTGCAGCTCTGCCTTTGATATTCATGGGAAGTGAAAAGAAAACAACCTAAGATTTGCTTTTTAATTTCATGGGAAATTTTGCAAGTGGCTTTTGCTTGATTCTGCACTTCATTTATTCATTTACACACTGACCCAAACCCCACATGAACAACTGAATGTCTCCAGAATACCACAGCTCTGACTCAGAAAGTCCTTGATATTTATCTGCCTGCAGTTTCCAATAAGTTAAACCCAGCTGACCTAAAATACCAAATTCTGAGGGAGCTCTTTGGCTGATGACTCCCGGTATCTGACAGCAATTGTCTGGGGTGTATTTTCTGTATTTATTTATTATAAATGAGACACCTGACACCGTGAGATCATAAGCAATTTCCAGCTCTCTCCAAATCACCGGTAGGGTTCCAGTTTGGAGCCTCACAACATCATCAATTCTGCTGCAAAACTTTTCTCTGCTGATTGCCAGTAATTTGCGACATGTACACTGGAGGGAGGGAATTGCTTGGAATTGCTTGCAGTTCTCCTCTTCATCTTCTCGTGGAAATCAGCCCATGTTGAGCAGGCCAACCAGACTTGTGACCACAAAACCCCTAAAAATCTCGGGTTCTGACTCCCCCTTTGAAGTCCTTTAGGTCAATGCCAAAACGTAAACACCGCATCCCAGTTTCCAGTCCTGCCTCGGGGAGGATATTGACTCCTTTGGTCTTTTCTCTGGTTTGGCATCTGCTTCCCCACATCACAGCCCTGCACTTGGGTTTAGGTGAGTTCCTGTCACCACCTCAGAACTATCTGTTTACAGAGCTGACAAAATAATTTCCCAGCGAGAGACAACATTTCATAAACCCGATTTCCGCAGAAACCAGGATCATCTTCCCTTGCTGCTAAAACTCTCTCGTTAAAACTTCTCCCAGCACAGCGAGGAGAATCTCACACCGAGGGAACGCAATTGCAGACCAGCTTTGCTTCCGTGGTGCCTCAGATAATTGCCCGAGCGAGCAGGAAGGCGCTGAAATCCTCAGGCGTTTCTTCTTTGCCTCCTTAAATCCCTCCTCCGGTGCGCTGCTCCCGCCCGCCTCACCCCTTGCAGCGGGGCTGCGGGAACGGGAATGTTCCCGGTGATTAGGAGCCTGTTCCCTTCCGTGCGGGAGCTCCTCGCCCCACGAGGATTCATCCCACAGGGATGCTGAGCCTCGGCTCCGGCTGTGGCGCTGCGGGGGCGGGCGGATCCCGCAGCCAACACACCGATCCCATCGTCGTGTGGATCGGGACACATCCATGGGTTTAGAGTTTTCAGCCTCACTCTGGTTAGCAGGTGCGGCCCTGTGCTTCAGAATGGCTCATTTCTGTTACAAGGCAGCTTTTCCTGCCCATCATCCTCCTGTCCTGGTGTCTTGGAGAGTCCCAACTCAAATTCAAGTCCCCGGCAGTACCATCGACCATCAGAAACCTGATCTGGTTGAAATGACCCTTCTGCCTGCTGGGGGTTGGACCAGATAACCTTTAAAGGTCCCTTCCAGCACAAGCTCCCACTGTGTGGTGGGGAACGGTGGGGACAGAGAGGGTTCATTAGTGGGGACCCAGGCTGGGAGCCGGGGCAGCCAGGTGTCCGTAAGGGCCCTTTCAGGGACATCAAAGGGTTCTCCTGCTGCTCAGGGGAACTGCAGGCTGCTGCAGTTCTGGATTTCAGCTTTGGTTTAATCCTGTCCTTTTGCTGGTGTTAATTAAAAGCCACTGGTGCTGCAGAGTGCTCTGGGACAGAGCCTGTGACCCACCGAGCTCGTGAGGCCAATAAAGAGAGATCCTAATTATCACTGACCCCAAACAAAGTCCCTATCCCCCGTTACTGGGTGCAGTTCACGCTACTCCAAAGCCAGCAGTGGGCTGAGCCATATTTACATTTTATTTGCCCAGCAAACACCAGACACCAGTGCTGGCCACGGGGCAGGGGAGCTCAGCGTGGGCATTGCCCCGTGCCCAGGGCAGCAATCCTGGCACAGTCAGCGCCCAGGAACACGATCCGTCCTCACAGCATCCTTTGACCGGGGCTCTGTGTCCCTCAAAGAGACTGAAACAGCAAAGGAGATCAGACAGGACCTGGACAAAAACCTCCCCAGCCCCGACTCCCCCACACCAACCTTCGAGACAGAGACCATGAGTCAAACCTCGCTCTCCCTCCTCCCTTTACACCACCCTCGCTCCTCTCAGCTCTAATTAAAAGGAAGGGACGAGCAGGGAGATGAATCCTGCTGTGAAACGGGGCCGAGATGAATCATCCCTCGAGGGCATGGTCCTCGTGGGAGCAGGAGGGTCCTTCTGGGACAAGAGGAGGCTCTGCAGAGAGGGGGAGCCACGGCTGCCAGCCCTGCCTGTGCCCTGTGCCAGCTGGCTCGGCTGATGCCGCCGTGCTCTGGAGCATCCTTATCTCCCCGGGAGAGGCTTTCACCGAGCCCTCGAGCACCAGGAAATGGAGATACTCAACTCCACACTGCTCTGCAAATCCATCAGAGGGGGAGGCTGGGCAGGGGAACAGCTCATCCCTGCCTGTCTCTCGGAGGCTTTGCCCTGCCTTCGTGACAGCTGATTCATTCCCGGCCAAGCTTGGGCAAAATTGATGCCCCTGACTGATGCACAACAGGGAAACCATCAGGAAGGTTAGCCCCAGCCTACAAATGACCCTCTGTGGAGGCAAAACCACCCAGCAGGCAGCACAGGGGGCACAGAGAGCTCGGATCACACTGGCCATGGGCCCTGAGGGTTGATCTGTGCCATGAGGGCTGTAAATCCACAGACTTTCTTTGCCAGAAGCTCTCTCCAAGCCCGGGCTGGCCATTTCCCCTGGGTGAGGGAAGGAGCCACTGCCAATGCCCAGAGCCAGTGTTATCCCTGCTGAGCTCAGGAGGAGGGATGGCACCAGATCTGGGAAGCTCCAGCACCTGGAGATGGACCCAGGCCTGCTGTGGTGGCAGTGCCAACACCACGGTGTCGGGCTGGGCTCCCAGCCCCGTGCTGGGAGGCTCCAGGTGTCCCCCAGCAGCTCCTGCTCTTGCAGCAGAGCTGTTTCCCGGGACGGAAGCAGGGCACGGAGGGGAAGTGGCACAGCCCCCACCCCCAGACACCCTCACAGGCTTCAGGTGCCCCCTCCCAGCAGCACAAAGCACCAACCTGCCCTGCTGGGTGCCGCTCTCCCGCTGGTGCTCTGTGAGTCACATCCCTGATGTCACCTCCCCGCGTCACCCGAGCTCCCAGCCGGATTTAACGAGCCTTTGTTTTCTTCAGCTAAGAAAAGCCTCAGAGAGGCTCGGTCCCAAGCATCCTGAGGAGCCAGCAGGTCGCTGTGCCACTGTCTCTGTCCCCACAGGAGCACTGCAGAAGGGCCCAGCGGGCTGAGAGCAAGAGCAGAGCATCCGAGCTCTGGGGACGGCATCCCAGTCACTCCAGAACACCCCTGTCCACGTGCCACCCGCCTCACAGGACACGGCAGGTGACCCCCAGCTGTGCCTTGCACTGCTCTGATCCCACGGGGGAACGATGCGCAGGTGACAAAGTGGCGATGCCACCGTGACCGTGACATGGGACGGCATCTCTGAAGGCCTCTGCACGAGGAGCTGAGACGCGGGACATTCCTGGCTGGAATTCACACACGTGGGACCCAGTGACACCACGCGCTGTCCTGCAGTCTGGGGCCGCCAAACCCAAGGGACAGAGCCGGGCTGGCATCTCCCTGGGGCTGCCCAGCAGCTTTGGTAACACCTGGAGAGTGAATCCTGATTTGCATCAACACACGCGGGGAATTTTAATCTTGCGGTGCTTTAAATCCAGAGGAATAAATCATTGCAAAGCAGAAGGGAACAAAATTAATGATAAAAATCAAGGGAAACGAAGACCACTCTTCTCTCATTCATGAAGGTCACTAAAAAGGGAAGCATCACGTGAGGTCCCTGGGAGACCAGCAGTGTAAATAGTCAGTGGACAGAGGGCATCTTCTATTAAAGGAAGTGTCTTCCTAAAATACATAGGCATCATATAAATTATTGGATAATGAAATTCCAGTTAATTTGCTGCCTGGTCAGCCACAGCCCTCCTGCCACGCTCCTGAGCAGAGCCAGTAATATTAAGAAAGAATTACCTTGGTACTGAGGCAGCTGGTCAGCGGGATTCGGGAAAGAGTAGCTTCTCCAGGACAAAGGGGGTGGATGCTGCAGCCCCACAGCCCCACAGCTCCACAACCCCAAAATCCCACAGCCCCACAATCCCACAGTCCCACAGTCCACTCTGCTGGATCACACCCCACAGTTCTCCCACGGCTCAACAGGCAGGTCCTTGAGAGCCAAACATGAGGATTCTCCACTAGCTCAAGGACAATCACAGAATCCTGGAATGGTTTGGGTTGGAAGGGCACTAAAGCCCATCCCATCCCACCCCCTGCCATGGGCAGGGACACCTCCCACTATCCCAGGGTGCTCCAAGCCCCGTCCAGCCTGGCCTTGGACACTTCCAGGGATCCAGGGGCAGCCACAGCTTCTCTGGGCACCCTGTGCCAGGGCCTCCCCAGCCTCACAAGGGGGAACAATTCCTTCCCAAAATCCCATCCAACCCTGCCCTCTGGCAGTGGGAAGCCATTCCCTTGTCCTTTCCCTCCAGGCCCTTCTCCAAAGTCCCTCTCCAGCTCTCCTGGAGCCCTTTTAGTCCCTGGAAGGGGCTCTAAGATCTCCCTGGAGCCTTCTCCTCTCCAAGTGAACATTTCCATCTTCCTCCAGCTCACCACCACCACCTCCAGCTCCAAGCTCAAGTGTTCCCACTTCATCTCAGCCAGAGCAGCCAACAGCAAATGCCTTGGGAAGGACAGGGTGGGGATGAATACACAGGAGCACTTCCCAGGGAGTCCCTTCCAGCCTTTCCCATTTTCAGCTTTGCAGTGACCAGCCCTGGCCAGATCCTCCTGCCCAGTTACTCCCAGACTCCTCCTCTCACCTCTTCCCTCAGCTCTCCCCTCTCTCCTGGACAGATAGGACGGGGTTGTCTCTGTTCCCTGGGACCTGGAGGGGTTCCCAAAGGATACAACAACCATTCCCTGTGCTCAAGGGGTGCCCTGATCCCAGGGGGGGAAGGAGGCCCAGCAAGGGGAAGGCTGGGAGCATCTTCCCCTTCAAAAGGAGAGCTGCAGTGTTTGAAAGCAAAGACAAGGTGCAGGATCAGGTCTTGGATCTCAAACCTGGAGTGGGTTTCCCGTACAAATCCCATTCAGACTCCTTCCCATTACCCTTTGCCTTTTTCCCTCTGCTGCTCCGAACCACTGGCACTTCGTAGCACCAAATACTCCGCGTGTTCCGTGTAATTTTAAAGCCATTATGTCAGCTGCTCTCCCCCCCCCCGCCACCTCTCCAGGCCTCCAGTCGCTGTGTCAGAATGTAATTAGCTTTTGATGGGATGTTAAGATTTCTTGAGCTCCCGTGGAGAGGCAGCGTGGGGAGAGGCGAGGCAGCGCATTGTGATTGTCACTCCCCATGGGAGGCACTCGAAGACCCTGGAAGACTCATTTACAAAAATATTAAATAAATAAATAAATAAATAAATAACTAGACCCAAAAGCAACAGGCCCAGTAGGCTTTGGTTTGATCGACTGAAATCACTAAAGGCTTTTTTTTTTTTTTTTTTTTTCACCGCCGTGCTTTTCCCTGCTTGGAGAAAAGTGGGAATTAACAGAAGGTGCCGTGGGTGCTCCAGGACTTACAGCTCCGGCCTGGAGAGCACTCCCAGAGCTCTTACAAAACCACTGGCACATTGGGGTCCCTTTTCCCAGCCTCGGGATCTGGTTTGAGCCCTAATGTACAGGAAACACCACATTTTCACCACGCTCTCCCACAGCTGATGCCCCTGGCAGTGCAAAGCAGGGCTGGCAATCCCCCCAGAACCTTTTTCCACCATTCCGATGGATCCTGAGGATGCTCAAGCACACCTGGACTCAGGTCAGCCAGGAAACACTTTCCTAAACACAAACCTGCCACGAACCCCCTGCAGATGCAGAGCCCTGATGTCTGAATTAGTTATGGTGTGAAACACAGATGTCCCCAACACAGTCCTGAGCCATTCCCATCAAACTCCAGTTCAGCAGGATAATGGGCCCTCTCAATTGCTGCGAGGACCAGGCCAATCCCACTTGGCCTTTTAGTGATTATTGTGGCATTATCTGTATTATTTCTGCTCAGCAAAATTAATTCCTCTTTTCCCACCCCGTCCCTCTGGAAGGGAGTGTGTTCCAGTCTCCATTCCTGCGGAGGTGGAAGTTAAGGAGACCTCTGCAAGGACTGGACTTAATTCATTTCTAAACTGTTGTCAGGCAATTTGATTTTTTTCCCCTCTAATACTGCCACTGGCATTAATGGAAAAGAAACAATAGCTGCATCTGGTCACTTAAGGAGTCAGCCTCTCCTTCCACAGCTCTGCTGACATTCCTGTCTCAGCCTGGACAGTAATGCATTCCATTTTAATTTTAGCAAATGCTTTCTTTATGATCAGAGACATTTTTCATTTGTATGTGTTTGCATCTCTCTTAAAATTCAATATTTCATTTGGGGCTGCCGGGTTATTGCCTGCTCCTCAAAATAAAACATTTGTGGCACAAGGATATTTCAAATTATTTTCTCTGGTTTCCTCCACTCAAGAGCAGCAATTGCCTTTCCAGCCACTCTGGGAGGAGCAGAGAGGAGTCAGTCCCAATCCCAATCCCTGCCCACTGCACAGGGAATCTGGGGAAAATGAGGCTTCTGGGGGCTGCCCTGCGCAGAATCACCCCCAAAAAAAAGCAAAAAAGAGAGGCTGAAGGAAATGTTTGCCTTCTTTTAGCCAAGCTACTGGGAAAGACTTCTCAGCAAATAACTTTTTACAGGATAATAACATTTCCACGGGGGTAGGAGATTCCTCAGGTGCTCTGGATCCATCCTTCGCCTGCCTTGAGCCGACAGAACCGAGGGAAGGGTTCTGCAGAGGGGCTGCCAAAGGTTCTGTGTGCAGGAGCCTGCCTGTGCACACACACCTGGAACAATCCCAGAGCGCTGGCAGGCGGGAGCAGCCCCTGTGCTTGCACAGGAGGATGGAAGGAGCCATGGATGGATCCCTGCGGGATGAAAGCGGCCGGCGCTGGAGTCCTTCTGGGGGCAGGAAGCAGCACCAGAACTCGCCTCCGATCTCCTGGAACAACAGCACAGCACAAGAGGCTTTGTCCCAGTTCAGGACAGGGAGGGATGTCCCAGTTCCTTGGCAGCCCAGTGCTACGGCCGGGAGCAGCAGCTTCAGGCAAGGAGCCGGGAGGGTCCTGGGCAGGGGCTCACATTCCCTCATGGATCAGCAGCAGCCCGTGGGCCTGCTGGGGAGTGAGGCCTTGCTCCACCTCAGAGCCCAGAAGGAATTTTGTCCGTATTCCACGGATTTCTGATGATGTGCAATGCACCAGCTTGGCCTTTTCCCGGTCAGACTGTTGGTCAAACTGGAGCCTCCGGCCTGTGCCACAGCTCTCCGTGGGCCAGACCCACCCCCAGCCCCTGGGAATGGCTGCAGCACTGGCAGGATCCCACTCTCATCCAGGGAAACATCTGGCAAAGCTCTCCGGAAGCCACGTCTTCTGTGCTGGTCTGTTCCTACCTCATTCCTGGTGGCCTTCCAGGACACATCATCTCACTCATGGGGTTAGGGGCCACTGTAGATGCTGGGAATCATTTCTTCCTTTCTTTTGCTGCCCTGGTCTCTCCCAAACCTGGTGTTCTCACACCTGAAACTGTCTCTATTTTGGTTTCCCGTGACAGGATTTTCACTTTGATCACTCTCCATCTTCACACAGAACAGAAGATGTGGACGTGACACTCGGGGACGTGGTCAGTGGTGGCCTTGGCAGTTCTGGGTTAACAGTTGGACTTGATGATCTTAGAGGGCTTTTTCAACCTAAACCATTCCATGATAAGGTGGAATCAACTGTTTATCATTCCCAGGCCCGCTGGCTCTGCCTCTTCAGGTATTTTATTAGGCAGTGCCCAAGGACACCTCGGATCTTGAGCATCCCCATTCAGAGCAGTGTCAGTCCCTCTGGATCCCCATGGAAGGACATCTGATCAATGGGAAGAGCTCAGAAATAACAATCCATAAACTGCATTAAGAAACCCCCTAGACTCAACTTCCCATGTAATTAAATTAATGCTACTAACTATCCCCATCCTCCGTCCTTTTCAGGTTTTATTACAGCTTTTTAATGGAGTTGGAAGGAAAATGGACTCTCCTTTGGTGGGGTAAGTGACCTGTTAAATATCAGTCCCAAGAAAAGTTACATTATCAGTATTAGGAAAGGAAAAGAAACTAGAAAAGGAGCAGGAAAGGCTAAAACACCAAATGAAGTCTCTCACACTGCCAAATAAACCTGATTTGAGCCCCTGATTTGTTCAGAGCCTGCCAAGAGGAGGCTGAGATGAGCTGCCTCTTAAATCAGGTCTGGTGGCACCAACACATGAAAACCACGGCAATAACTGAGCGTCCCGAGGGGCCTGGAGCTGACAGCACCATTTCCTTTCTGTCTTGACACCCCACCAGCCACGTTTCCTGCAGAGAGGTTTGTGCCTCCTGGCTTTGGTCCCCACGTTCTGCTCTCGGCTGCATCATCTTCTGCACGCTGAGGTCCTTCAGGCTGGGTGGGCCCCGTGGTCACACCATGGGCAGGGACACCCAGGAAAAAGCACCCCAGGGATGCCCCCTGTACCAAGCTGATGTTCCTCCATCCTCTCCCAAATCCACCTCTGCCATCCCCAGGCTCCGCAGGGAGCACTGTGGGAGCCGTGTCTGCACGGCTTGAAGAGAGCAGAGAGACCACAAATTACATCAGCAATAAATGTCAGCAAGTGAAATCAGGCTTCAATTTCTAACTGTCGATTTTCAATAAAAATGAAGGCTGGGTGACTCGCAGGCGAGCTGGCAGACCCAGGCAGCTCCCTTCTCTCCAAAACGGTGGCACCTGGGTTTGTGAGACACCTCAGCTGCTGATTACAGAGCAGCCCCTCGCTACAAGTGGATCTCCCACCTCTGAACATGCCCTGACATCTCAGGATACACAGGGAGCAAAGCAAGGTCAGACATCCTCCAGTGCAAGAACCCTCTTATCCCCAGGTGCTCTTGCATATGCAGCATTTTCCTCAGGATTTTTTTTCCCAGTGTTTCTGTCCAGCCCAGGTGTAAATGACTGAAGTAATAAAGCTCCCACCATTTCCCCTGGAAGATCATTCCATGGTCTAACAGATTTTGCTATTACTATTTTTTTTTTCCTTCCTGAGAGCTAAAATTTGATGCAGTTTCACTTCATCCTGTTGTGTCAAGGTATGGAGAGAAAAGAGGAAAACCACAACTGTGGGGAAGAGTGGCAGAGAGGGGAGAAGGATCTAGGAGGGGTCTGGGCAGACTGGAGCTAAGGAGTGACAGATCCCATGACAGTCCCAGTGCTGTCCCAGCCTGGTGGAGAATGTTGGATAATCCCCAGTCTCTGTTTTCCCATGAACTGGAATATCAGCCCCCGACCTGCTGAGGCTGTGCCTGCACTGAAGAGATGCTCCCAGCGACCACAGGCTGGGCAGGAGAGGCAGAAACCCACCCAACTGGGCATGAAAACTCTGAACCCGGCGGAGAGAAGTTCAGGGTAGTGCACAGGTAGCAGAATATGCTGCTCCTGCCCTAATCAGGATGTGTTATTGGGGAACAATTAAAGACAAGTCTGGGGTAATTACGGTAATTAAACGCTCTCAGTGAGGAGTGAGATGCTCGGGGGATGCTGCAGAGCTGACAGGCAGAGGAGCTGCCCTGCAGCCCTTCTGCCCTCCGGGAAGGTGATGAGACTTCCCGGGATGGGCCCACAGCTCTGTGCCGGGGGCCGGGGCTCCCCCAAACCACGCAGGAACCAACCCTGGAGGCCAGACGGGCTCAAGCTTTTTGGTTTTCCACCTGGGACATCTTTCCTGCTGTAAAAGGTGTTTCTGAAGGAGCTGAGGAAGAGCTGGCTGGGGAAGGGGCGGGGAGAGCTGCAGGCCAGGGAGGAGCTCACAGCCTGACTGTCCCCAGATGTGATGGGATGGGACCTGTGGCAGCGGACACGGGATCCAGGAGGGGAATGAAGCAGCTGGTGGGGCTGGAAAACCTCTGACTACAATGAGAGTTCAGCCTGAAGAGCAGAAGCTTTCCCAAAAAGCCAGCGGTCGCTGTCCAGCAGCGCTCCCCTTCCCTGGATTACCGGGAAAGGCCGACAAGTGCGGATTTACACAGCGTTCCTCATCACACGCGCGAGGAGCTCCTTAAATATCCCCTCACAGTTTTCCAGGATTCCCAACCGCATCCGGCTGTGCAACAATAGGTGGAGCTCGAAGCACTGCCAGCTCCCAGGGAGTGGAGCGGAGCCATTGCTGGACTGGAGGCACAGCCACGGCCGGAGTCTCCCGGTGCCTCCAAGGCCAGCCTGCCCAGAGCCATCCTCCAGGCTCTGAGGGACACGGTCTGACTGCCAGCATGGGAATGCACGGGAATGACTTCTGCTTTGGGAAGAACTTGGGCTTTAATTAACTCTGGAGGGATTTAAAAGCCGTGTGGAAGTGGCATTTGGGGACGTGGTTTAGCGGTGGGCTTGGCAGTGCTGGGATACGTGTTGGACTCAAGGATCTCAGAGGAATTTTCCAACTTTTTCATGGTTCTGATTCTGTGGAGTCGTGGCCCTCACTGCAGATTTTGTGCCTGGTTGTGGCTTCGCAGCTGGCGCTGTCCAACCAGGACTCCAGACACGGACCTTGCCCAGTTATTCCAGCAGGGCCAGACTTCCAGCTCTCTAATTCCAGTTTAACTCACACTAGAGGTGCCCAACCTGCACCGAGGCACTTTGGTGTCTTGGGGGTGGATTGCTCTGCCTGTATAGAAGTGAACAGGGGAGGCTTCAGCCAGACAGACCCTCACACACTGTGAGGACTGGATCAGGTAAATGGCCACGGAGAGGTAGCCCAAGACATGAAAAGGGCAGTGGTGTTCCTTCCTCCTCTCATCCTCGACAAAATGAGTCTCTCTTCAGCACTTCATTATGAAGTGCTCGCAATTACAGCCAGCACTGGATCCCACAGCTTGTGCGCTGCACTTTGGGCAGGGTCTGAAACATCCCAGCTGGAGCTCAGACAGGCCTGGGCCGCTGCCATGAAGAAAATTCCTAATTGCACTGGGCCAGGCACAAAAGACAAATGAGCTGCAAACCAACTGCTTTGATTAAAAAGGCTGATTTTGGAGCGGTTCTGTTGAGACACAGAACTACCCAGTTTATGGCAAGAGCTCTTGGCAGGAGCTGGTGCTGGTGGAATTGGTTTCTCCCGCGCCCTGAAAGCAGAGCAGCAGCGTGGTCACTTGAGAGGGACAAGAGTTTCCTTCAGCCAGAACAAGCCCATCCGAAACCCTCCATTCCAGGTCCCCCTTCCTTGGGCTGGGGACAAGGGACAAGGGACAAGGCCCCAGCTGGGACAGGAGTTCAGCTTTCTCTGCTCCTCCAGCAGCCCAAAGTCACCAGCAGGATGGAGGCTCTTGTACCCACTATTAAAGGTTTGGATCCAGGAGACAGTTTTTGACTCTGGGTGAATTCTCCCGCGGGGAGATTCTTCCAGGAAATCCATGGAATTTAAAATTGCACAAAGGTTTGAGCTTCTCACCAAGGCTTGGCACCAACAAGAGCTTCACCTGTAAGCAAAGCAACCTCTTCACTCGCCCACATCTGAGCCACCTTGAGATCTCCTCTAATTCGAGGGTTTTTAAGGCAGCACTTAAGGTGAGAGCCTTGTTACCTTAACAAAGGCTGAAAAAATCCCTGACAAGGAGTATTCAAACTCCTTTGAAAGCACCAGGAACCTTTCTCCAGGCTGCAGAGCTGCTGTTGAGGCACCAATCGCCCTGTTTGGCCCCCAGACAGCCGCTGGTTTTAATGGGAGCCCTCGGTCGCGGCACGGCTGAAGCGCCTCTCCCCAGCCGTGCTGAGCAGTCCCGGCTTCCCGGGGGGATAATTAACTTATAATTAATTTCCACTCAACGGGTGCGACTGCGATTTAAGGCACGCACACGGAATGAATGAAAGGTCGTGGGTTTTTCTGCCCCCCGATAAAAATAATTGGGTTTTTGAGCGTGTTTCTGCTCAAAAGTCAGTGTGAACACACAGCATTCCCGGGATGGCATCCTTATGCCGTCCGCATTTGCGGAGCATGTCTGACGCACCCACGGGAATAAACCCCCCCTGAGCTGGCCCTGCTCTGCCCGCGGCGTACCAGGGTGACAAATGGAGGCAGTGACAGCACCCGGGGCTTCCAGGGCTGGGGGAGATGGAAGTGTCCCCAGGCCTGTCCCCGTGTGTCCCCACAGGGCTCTGGGGGGCCCATATGGCAGGGGCTGCTGGCTCCCCTGAGCTTCAGGGGCTGCTTGCGTGGAGCCTCTCTCCAAACCCCATCTGCCAGTGTGGCCTGGACTATTTCCAGCTTGGATGAAGCCTGGAAAACCTGGGTGTCTCAAAGAGGGTGGAATCCAAATTGACGAGGCCGTGACACCTCTAAGCTTTGGGCAAGAGGAATGTTGGTTTAAATCCCAACATTTTCGCCTGCAGATCCCAAAGCATTTTGTGAGACACTCACCTGCTCCATCACAACAGCAGCACATCCCCAACAGCCACGGAGACACCAAAATTTGGGCTGCTCCTACCCCATTCCTGAATCAGGCCCTTTTCTGTAGATCTGCTGCCACTTCTGTGGACACAGAGCTGTGCCTGTTCACATCAAGTAAGGGTTAAACTCCCAAGGTAGCTGCTCATTACATTTTTATGTCGTTTAGAAAGGCCAGTGAGGCCCTAGAAGCAAACATTTTCCCTTTTAATGACACCGTAACAGATTAAGAGGGACCTGTCTCCCAACAAACATTAAAGGAAGGAGATGGATTACCCTGGCGACCCCAGTGAGGGATCTCCTGTGCACAGCTGGTGTGGAGCCACCAGGAAAACAGCCTGGAAAAGAGCCACAACAGCTTCAGCACAGATGGGGCACGGGCAGGTCAGAGCTGCTTTCCTTCCCTGTCCCTGCTCGTCCCCAGACAGCCACCCTGGGAGTGAAGCTGTGCCAGGAAAAAAGAAAATGGAAAGTGCTCTTGGGGTGACAGGGGGTGTTTTTGCAGATGTTTGGGTTATTGCAGGGTTTTGCCTAAGAGGAGGAGGAGTGAAGGAGGGAGACAGTGGGGGAAAGGAAATATTTATCAAGCTTCAGAAGAAGCAGATGGAAGGGAAAGTGCCCATGGGATGAGTCCAGTGGGAATGGGATTAGTCCCAAGCTTGTAAAGGTGTTTAAGTGCTCTTGTTCTGGGCCACCACATCATTGTCAAAACCTCAGGGTGCTCTGCACCAACCTGGGGGCTCTGGGCAAAGCAGGGTCCTGTGACTGCCCGGCGAGGGGTCCCGGGGCTTTGGGAGCACCGCCCACCAGCATCCTCAGCGCTCGGCACTGGCAGCATCCAGCCAGGACAACACTCCTGTGCCACCATCCCCGGAGGCCCAGCTGCCCCCTGAGCTGTCCCCAGGTCGTGAGCCACGTCCAGCCAGGACTGGCAGGGGGGACACCCTGACCCCTGCCCCCCTTGCAGTGGGACTCGCCGGAGGAGCCTCTTGCCTGTGCCTGGCAGGATGGAAATCTGCCTAATTAGCACCAGTAAAAGCAGCAGCAGCAGCAGGGGCCCGGGCAGCCCCTGCCAAGCAAACATGTTCAAATCAAACTGCAGCTTCTTTGCTCCCAAGTTTACAAGATGTTTCTTTCAAACCCTCATTAAGCCCTTCTGTCGTCCCCCCTGTGCGGTGGTGCCGATGCCAGCACACGCAGCCCTGCTCCAACCCTGCTCCTGCTGCTGCTGGGCGTGTGGATGTGGGCATATCCGGCACAAGTGGCGTGGAAGGGTCAAGGAAATTGGATTTTCCACTTTCTGGGTCATTCTCCAGCCAGAGCCGCCTCTGTAAAAGCCACAGGACAGTTTTGGAAGTGCAACCAGAGACATTTCCTGGTCACAGCAGCATCAAGAGCAGTGGGACAGTCTGACCTGGAGCTGAGCTGGTCCTGCACACAGCCCCGGGCAGGCCATCCAAACACGTCCCTGCCAAGCTGTTCCTTGGCATCTGCAGAGCGCTCTCAAACGGGAACAGCCCCAGCCTCAAACACAACTTTTGGAAATAAGTAAATTCCTTAGACTCTAATTAAATGCTGGGCACCAAGTCCTGCTCTGGGTGAGTGCCTGGGCTGCTTCCCTGCTGATGGCACAGCCCAAAACTGTCCCTTCCCCAGGTGGTGCCTCAGGAGCTGGCACACAGCCCCGAGGAAGGAGCCAATCCAAAGTGCTCTCCAGCCAATCCACGCTCCAGGCAGCTTTTCCTCCCGAGCTGACACCTGCCCTTCATCCCGAGGACCTGGGAGCATCTGAGCAGGGTTTGGAGCCCCCAGACTTTGTGCCAGAGGGTTTGCATCCCCTTGGCATGTCCAGCCTGGGAGCAGGGGAGCCGAGCCAGCGCCAGGCACTGGAAAAGAGGGAAGAACACTCTGCCAGTATTTACTCAGCACTTCAGACAATCAGTGCCTTTCCTTTTGCTGTGCTCAGGAACGTGTTAAGTGCAGTTTACAGGCAGCAAGGTGCCCCACAGAGAGCCTGAGAGGCGAGGAGGGAAACGTCAAGAGGGGAAATGAGATGGAGAAACTCAGCTCAGCCACAAGCAAAGCATCCCTCCTGCTGCCCTGAACACCAGCACTCGGATCCTCTCCTCTCCGAGCACTGCCTGATTTTGGCTGGACCACACAAGCACTTTCCTTCCCTGTGGGGTGTCCCTGGAAGGACTGCCCCGTGCCTGGGCTTTGCAGAGGCTCTGGCCTGGCCCCTTCCATCACCTGCCATTAGCAGAGGATAAAAGGAGAAGAGGAAGAGCAACAATCCAGTTCTGGCCGGTGCCTGGCCTCCCACCACTGCTCACAGCTCCTGGCCAGGACCCCCGAGCACACCCAGCCCAGCAGCCAGAGCAGAGGCAGAGCAGAGCCAGAGCAGATGTGGGGTTTGGGGAAAGCAAACAGGAGGTGAGGCAGAGCCAGCATGGCTTGTGCAGGATCACAGAAGGATTTAGGCTGGAAAAGACCATCAAGTCCAACCCATAGCCCAGCACTGCCAACCCCACCACTCCCCTTATCCAGTTTCCACAGCTACACAGCTTAAATCCCCCCGGGGTGGTGGCTCCAGCACTGCCCTGACCTGGGAGCTGCTGGATGAGCACCCCAGCCCCGGCACTGGATGGGAAATGCTGGTCTCAGGGGTCTGGGGTTTTGGGCAACACGGACACCAGCCCCTCAGAACCCCCCTGGAAACACTTCAGGCTCTGCAAAACCTGTCTGGGTTTTAGAGGTGGAAGAAGGCCAGGAAAAAGCAGCAGGAAACATCAGGTTTCAACACTCACGGTGTTGTGTTATTCCCCTTTTGATGCTACTTTATTTTGATTGAAAAATACTTTGTGGTCTGACATAAACCTCCCTCCTGCTCGAAGAGCCAATGTCAACACGGAGCTCTGGGAGCTCCTCGGAGGGAAATGTTTAAAATTACAGAATGAAAAAACAAAAATTCAAAGCAGCAGCCTAATCCTTTCCGAGCTTTACCTCTTCCTTCCCAGGAACATGCAGCACTTTTTTCCCTATGAAACACTCACATTTCGGGGTCCCAAGCTTCCTGCCACACCACTCACAGCTGAAGCAAGGCCCAGCTCTCAGGTGGGCAGTGCCCAAACCCCCTCTGCTCCCACTCTGGGATATCATCCCAGGGAAAAGACCCTGGCTGGCTTTTCCATGCAAGATCTCTGCTCCTGGAGCCAAGTCAAACACCTTCCCCTCTTGGCATGGCGTGCAGAGCCCAGCCAGGCTTTCAGCAGTTATTTAGTTAATGCTGGAAAAACCTTGAATCAGAAGAAAAACATTTTCCCACAGAAAAATGCAATTTCCAACCCCTTCCTGTGCTCAATTAAAGCAACGCCACTAATTAGGCTTCCATCTACCCATCCCACACCCTCTCCTGGGCCAGCAGTTTCCTGCCCACCCTTGTGCAGTTCTTTTCCAGCCTTTCTCTAAATGAAAAAGCCCGTGAAAGGCATGAAATTGGGCAAGGGCAGGTTTGCAAACAGCCTCAGCTTCGGGAGCTTGGCAATATTTGATTTCAGCCAGCGAAACTCAAACCAGGAGGGACCTTTGCCAAACGGTCTGGCTGCAGGGCAGCCAAGGCAGGAGTTGAAGGTATTTGTGCCCCAGCTTTGCGTTTTCTCTTGCTGTAGGAGCAGGGAAGAGGGAAATCTCTACATCCACCTGCCCTTTTGTGTCTCTGAGTGGCTCCAGCCGGGCCCAGCAGAGCCCCTGCCTGTGTGGCCGTGTCCCAGGTGCTCTGGGAGGGGTGAGCCTGTTTATTTGTGTGTGTTGATGGCTCTGCATTCCGGCTGCTTGGCGGAGCAGGCTGCCTTTCCCTCTGCATATGTCTCTGTGGCTACGAGCCTGGTTGCGTGGGAGAGCTTCCCGTGGCTTTCCGGTGCCATTCCCAGGCAGCTCCGACAGCAAAAGGCGCACTCTGCAATGGGAAGTTATTAGACAGCAGGGGAAGGAGAGGGGGAGAGCTCAGAAAGGGTTAAGTTGCAGGAAATAAGCCAAACGGGGAAAGAAGCGGCCCAGAGGGTGTTTTTGGTGGCTCCACACAGAAGAGAGGGTGTTTGGGAAGGGTGAAGGGAGAGCCACAGGGTGGGAATCCCATTGTAGGTGCCCCACGAGCTTCCAACCTGCATTTTATTCCTCCAGGGTTCTAAAGGGATGCTTCCCACTCACCCCCTTCTGGCATCTGGAGCTGCAAACCCACCTGCCAGCACCTGCATGGCTCCCAGGAATTCCACGCCCACTGGTGTTCCGCAAGGCTTCTCCCAGTGGGAGGGCCCTCCAGTTCCTCCCACTCGCAGCAGCCTCCAGGATAGCCTGGAATGGCCAACCCTGCAGTTCTGAGGGAGCCACCCTTCCATCCACAGCCCACACAGGCCGTGGAGCAGCACCTCTGGAGTTACCTCCAGGACGAGGGTCCCTGGGGGGTCCCATCCATTACACTCCTATCAAGCCCCTCTTCAGTTCATTTCTTTAACAAATCTTCCCTGTGCATCTTGGTGGAAACAGCCCAGAGATAATAACAGTAGATATGGGTTGACCTGTGGGATTCCTGGAGTGATCAAACTGTCAGATAACTGAATAAATCTTTCTCGTGGGCTGGGATTAAATCAGAGAGTGTTGGCTGCTGCAGCTTCTTATTTATTTGTGTTCTCTTAAATTGCATTTCCCTTCCCCCCATGAAGAGCATTGGCTGCCTACAGCTGTAAATTACTGCAAACCTTCTGGTGAGTTTAGACACTGAGTCTCTTAACCTTGCAAACATCTCCTGCTTCCCTTAATGGTCTCTGAGAGCTCTCAGGAAAGAGAAAACAAAATGGAGAATAGGATCTGATGGGAAGTTCACACCTTGGCACTGCCCAGCAGCTCGACCAGGTCTGGAGATCTCCCAAAACCCCTGGGCTCGGTGTGGAGCTCTTGGATGTTTCATGACCTTGGATCTCCTCTCTGCTTCCCCCAACCCTCCTGGCCCGGGTTCTCCACAGCATCCTGGGGCTGGGGCTGGGCTGTGCCCTGCAAACAGAGCCCTGGGAGCTGGGAATCACCACCATGGAATCACAGAGTCATGTGGGCTGGAAAAGACCTGGAAGGAAAGGTGGAACAGGGTGCCCGGAGAAGCCCATCCCTGGAAGAGTCCAAGGCCAGCTTGGATGGGGCTTGGAGCAGCCTGGGATAGTGGAAGGTGTCCCTGCCCATGGCAGGGGTGGGACTGAATGAGCTTTAACATCCTTTTCAACCCAAACCCTTGGATGGACGGGCTGCACCCCGGCCCCGCCAGCGGGGAGAAACGTGCCCGAGCCCCCCAGCACTCAGCCAGAATCCCACCCTGCAGGCAGGACCTCCTGAAGTCACCCAAATACCCCATCGCCGTGGGCACGGCTCCTTTGGGAAGCTTTGCTTTGCCAGGAACAGCCCCGGGCTCCCGGCAGTCCCTTTCCTGCTGCTGACCTGGCTGTGGCCCCAGCGCAGCCCTGCGGGGCAGCTCCGGGCCCTCGTGTTCCAAAGGCCTCGGTAATTTTGGGCACATTCAGCTCTGACCGGCCCCAGGAGAGGCCCAGAGCTCAGACACGGTTCGGTGCCTCCTCTTTAGAATCCTGGCAGCTCCACCACCCAGCTGAGCCCTTTTGGATGGGCAGCAGCAGCCGGAGCAGCAGCATCCCCGGTGCCCTGAGCGAGTCCTGCCCGCTGAGCACTGCCCTGTCCTTGGCCAGGAGCTCTCTCGGAGCAGGGAGGGGCAGGAGGACACGGGATCGCTGTCCCCAGGGCGACAGGGAGGGATGGGAGAAGCTCTGCCCAGTGCAGGGGCTGCCCTCAGCCCTGCCCTGCGATGCCACACGCAGAGGAGCAGCCCACGGACGCCAGTCAGATAAAGTCGTGCTGGGTTTAGGAAGGGAGAGGTGAAGCGCTGAGAGATTTTCTCCTGGAAGTGCACAAAGAATCACTGGCAAACTCCACTCCTGCCTTACCTGGACCACCCTCCAGCCCGCCAGCAAATGGGCAACTTCTCAATCCACTGGCTCCACCAATGCCCTTCCTTTGGGATTGAAAGTCCTCCCATGGCCTTCTTCACCTCCTGGGACGGGAAAGAAAAATGTCACTTGGCCATTGACCCTGAAATGCAGAGGGTCTGGCACATGGAGACGTGGATCCATCCATGGAGATGTGGACCCATCCATGGGGACGTGGATCCAGAACCATTAACACAGAAGGGCCAACTGAGCCCCCATCCTTGGCCGTCAGAGATTCCCTGTGACTCCGAGGGCTCCGGGCTGCTCAGGAGGGGGAACATCAATTACCTGGTGCTGTTGATGTGCAGAGACACCCGAGACCACAGATAAATCACAGGTCAAAGCTGCTCCACCTCTTCCAGCGGGAACGCCTTCCCTGCCCTGTAAACCTCAGAGACACGGCACTAAGAGGAAAGTTAAATGATTAATTTGTTCTTCAAAACCACGCCCCAAAGAAAATATCAAATTTTTTAGCCAGAGGAAAATTCTTTTGGCAGCCTGGGCCTCCAGAAGCTGTTTGGGAGTTCATTTTAGTTGACTGAGTGTGCTCACACATCTGTAATTAGACACTCACTCTACAGATATTTTTGTTAACCTCCCTATTTGAAATTCTCCCCAAACTTCCCGAGCAGGATTTTCTTGTCCAAGCATTTGTGCTTTGTATCCATGCTGAAATACTGCTTTATAAATAGCAAGAGCTTTATCTTGACTCTAACCAACAACCTCAACTTAAAGCTAAATGCATAATTTACTGCAAATTAAACTTAATGGGACTGGAATAATTATGTTGACTTTTGGAAGTACTTAAGGATAAATACATGATTAGATATTTTGCACACCGTGAGGAAATATTTATTTCAAAATACAAATCCTTCCCATTGAGCCTTTGGATGGAACATGTAGAGGTGACACGAGCAGCATAGAGATTACAGGCCAGTTAAGGCTACTTAAATAAATTATCCTACAGGACTTGCAGCACTGGAGAGACGGGATGTCCCTGGAAGAGTGCAGTGTCCGTGCCGCCAGATCACAGCACGGGGAGCTGGGCACATCCCTGCATGGGGCTCTTCAGCCTCTGCTCCCTGTGCCCATCATGGAAGGAGAGCCCTGGGCATCCCTGCAGAGCCGGGCTGTCCATGGGAACAAGGTCATCCCACCCAGAGATCCCTCCACGCTCCTGTGCCCAGAAAATAAACCAAGTGGTCTGGGCACATGGGCCTGCCCCAGGGACAGGAGCGGGACAGGTCTGTCCCCAGTCCAGCCTCGTCAGGCAGGCGTGGGAAGTGTGGGTGCTCGGCAGGGTCTCTGGAGGGCAGGGATCAGAGAGGGGATGGAGAGGATGAGCCCAGGCTGAGCCACGGCACCACTTGGCCTCGCAGGGACATCCCAGGTGATAAACGGGCACTGCAACTAATTGAATTTGGGTTTCGTTTTAATGAATTAATCTGCCAAGGTTAATCAGGAGGATTTCACACCGCCTCCCCCAGCCCTGCCTCTGCTCTCGCCCTTGGTTCTTCCAAGATGCCACATCAAAAGCCAAAAACTGGGAGGGTTGGAGGGCCCTGAGCTGCTGGGAGGGACAGAGGTGGGTGCTCCAGGTGGGGCCCCCACGCCTGAAGCACTGAAGGAGAAGAGGGAAAAGGAATCCCTGCCCACAATTCCTTTGGTGGTGTCCCTCGATACCTGGGTGAGATCCGGGTGCCCTCCAAACACCTCCTGTGTCCAGAAGATGTTTTGGAATTGCGCCTCTCCAGGGGCGAGGACAAAGCTGAGCATCCACTGGGAACGCCAACCCCTCTGGGCAGGAGGAGAGGGGTGGGACAGGGGTCCCCCACGCCACCTCTGCAGCTGGACACCCCTCAGGGCTGGAGCTGGACTCCCCAACACATCCAGCGCCGTCTGTCAGCCAGGATTAGGGAATGAGCCTGTGGATGGAACGAGAATATCCAGGTCACCTCCAACAATACCATGACATTGGCTTAGGGAAATTATTACCAGCTCTGGCGGGGCGTGTGTGCTGCAGATAACAGCACAAAGGAGGCGTTGAGTTGGCAAGGATCCCCAGGAGCCAAGAGCTGGGCATTGGACACGCGTTTGGATTTGCCATTGAAATGCAAAGTACTCCCTTGAAGTGGCTCTGACCTGTCCAGGCCTGGCAGAGCAGCAGCAGGACCCCCGTGCCTCAAGCCATGCCCGTGCCAAGGCACTCCTGGCTCTGCAGAGCAGGGAGGGAGGGGCCTGATTCCGTCCCCTCCCTGGATACCCACAACTGGTCACTCCCCAGGACACGCAGATTGGTCAGCGGTGGGCAGAGGGACGTCTCCACAGGACGAGGGCCTGGACTTCTGTTCCTGTCCTGGCTCTGGGGACCTGTTGGCTCTCTGGGCTGTCCATGCTTCTTCCAGAAGTTGCGGGGATGAAATAAGGAAGGACAGAGATGCCACCCACCTCCCTGAGCTCCCAGAGCCTCCGAAAGTCACCAAACCCAGCGGCCACCACCCTTGTCCCCGCGGAACTGCTCCTTGTTTTACCTTAACGAGCCATAATTCGGGTCCCTGGGGGGAGCAGCTGCTGCCCCTCTCTGCACTCCAGACCAGCGATGGAATGGTGGCTGTCAGGCACCAGGGAGAGGCTTGCTCCTCGTTAGCACTTGGTGGCAGCGGGTGCCCAGCGAGCTGTGGCTGAAATGCAGCTCGGGGTGAGCGAGGCTCCGGCTCCAGCTCCAGCACGGAGGGACCACGGGAAGGAGCGTGAGGAGGCAGCAGAGAACTCCACACTGGCCCTGGATGGGTCACCAAGCCGGTGGGCAGCCCGGCTGCGTGGACAGGGACCAGGCTGTGGCTGCAGGAGGGCCGGAGAGGCGGACACGCGGAGCTGCCCAGCGATGGCCCTGCAGAAAGGTGCTTTTCTCTTATTTTTACAGATGCAAATTTATCAGATGCTTGTTTGGTGAGAAGGCAAAGGAACGGGCCACTGCTGCTGGCCTGGGGGCTGCAGCCTCCTTCAGCCCCTCCTGAAGGCCCCCAACAGCCCCAAAGCCCCCCAGGGCACTGGAGGTGACAGCGGCCAGCCCAGCCCCAGCCCTCCAGGACAGCTCCCAGGGACACGAGCTCATCCCCAGGGACACCAGGGCTGACCCTGCACAGCCCCAGCCCTTCCCAAGGGCAGGACTTGATTTTAATTTGCGTTAACCCCCTTTCTCTTATTTATCAGTGAAGTGTAATTACTGCTTCCTTCACAAGCCTTAATTAAAGATGAAAAACAATCCTGACAGTCAATTAGATTTTTTTTCCTTGGTCTCCATTAAATTAAGACTCAAGTGTTACTGGAAGTGTTTCATATCACAACACATTTAACTGAAGGCTGCTTTGTAATAAATAAATCACCACAGACAATGCAAGAACTTTTCCTGAAGGCTCTTCTTACAACAGGATTTCATTTTCCAGCTGGGAAAGGCCCCCGGGATCCTTTTTCCTCCACAGCACCATTTCCAGCAATGGGAAGGTTCTATCAGAAGCTGTGGGCAGCAAGGGTGGCTGGCAGGTCCTGCCCAGTCCAAGATCTCCAGGAGAACACCAAGAGCAAAACTCTGGAAGCACAAGGAACCCCATCTCCTCTGTGCCACGAAGGCTTTGCAGGAATTTGGCCCTGCAAATCCACTCCAAAAACACCCTTAAAAAGCAAGATATGGCTGATAGAGAGGCTTGTCCTACACCTCAGGGCTCCCCCCACCACAGCTCCCAGCTCAGAGCCAGCGAAAGAAATCCAGAAGCCATCACAAATTTGGAACATTTATTTATGCAACTGATTTTCTTCAAAGGAAAGAAAGCCAAAAATAATAATATAATAATAAAATAATTAAAAAAACAGTTAACAACAGCTGGATGTGCGTGGTACAATCCACATCAGACGTGTCCCTCCCTCAGTCCCACCTCTCCATCCTCCTCCGTGGTGGAGCTGCCTCATGGCCCCAAGTCCCTTTGGCAGCAGCTCTTGGATGCTGCAGCTTTTAGGATCACTTTTTAGGATCACTTTTTCTGCATATAGACAAAATCGTTCCAATTTGGTGTTTTTCTTGGGTTTTGATTTTTTTTCCTCTTTTTTTTTTTTTGGTTGTTTTGTTTTTTTTTA
>WBMZ01014468.1:148653-192426 GCA_013400975.1 Atrichornis clamosus
AAAAAAAAAAAAAAAGCACCACTCCAATCTGTAATACCAATAAACATGATCCATCTTAAGAACAGTATTTATATTTTTATATATAATTTCTATATATATATATTTCTATGTACAGGATGTCCTTGCCTCATGTCGGAGGAGCATCTCAGCAGGAGCTGGGAGATGGGATGGGTTTTATAGCACTTGGATGTCAAAATCTGCCCTTTGCCAGAGATGCCCTAAAAACCCAGAGACACCCAGCAAGGAGGTTATCAAAATAAAATAAAAAGGAAAAAATCTCAGTTTTAAAACATATATACAACTCCTCCAGTCTCTGTTGTCTCTGTAGGACTCAATGGGGTTTCAGTTTTGCTCCTTTTCCTCTTCCTGGCCATACTTTCCCTATGGAGCCCTGTGGGATGCAGGGAGGATGGGAGGGGCCCAGGCAGCAGCATCCCTCCAGCTCCCAGGGCTGAAGAGCCCCAAATCATCCCATGGCCAGGGATTTCGGAGGCTCAGCTCAGCCATTTTCACACAAAACCAAACAATTTCTGCGCCTTTCAGCATCCACCCTGCAGCACCTTCCCGAGGACAGCACGGATGTGGAGAGATGGGGATTGGGAAAAGGACACTAATTTATCCCAAGTCAAGGCTTGTGATGTGAGTACTGGTGTAACTGGGCCGTTTTGGGGTTAAAAAGGCCATTTGGTGACAAGACAGAATGGGCACACGGCAGGTGAGGCAGCAGGGATGGAAAGAAGGAACGATGGCCCATAGCCCTTGGACTGAGTTCCTGTCAGGCTGTGAATTCCTCAGGGAGGGGGTGAGAGAGCCGAGGGTCTGGGATGGTGCTGGAATTCCCATCACCACAGCGGGTGGGACATTCTCCATGGGCAGAGAGGGCAGAGATGGATCTTCCTGCTCTCCTTCACCCTTGGAAGGTGGATGGAAACATCTCCTGGGTTTGCTCCTCCAGGACACAGCTATTTCAGCTCTGCAGCCCTCCTGATTCCCTGCGAGAATTCCCTGGGGAGAGGGATCCACAGCTCCAGCCAGGCGGGGTGGGAAAGCTGCCGCTGCCCTGGGGAGATGGGGTGGAGGATGGGGATGAAGGATGGGTGAGGGATGAAGGGCAGGGGAGGGGTGAAGGACGGGGTTGCCCAGACACAACCTCCAGCATCTGGAGGTTTCTCATCTGCTCTGCTCCATCCTCTCCAAAAATGATGGAGAGGGGTTCTGGGTTCTGCCTGGCCCTCAGGACAGAACCAACCCCCTCTCAGTTCCTCACGTCCCTGGGCAGACCCCAGACCTGGATCCCTCTGGCTGCACCTTCCCAAGGCCATTTATTTTATCACACCCAGGCTGAGAGCAGAACCCCCACACTCATCACAACAGCAGACGGAAGAAGTGCCATTTCTCACCCACCTGCAGCGGGGTGGAGCTAAAAAGCATCAGGTACCTTCAGCCACCAGCCCTGGGTGGCACCAGGGGTGTGGGGACCTCCCCTGTCCAGCCCTGACGCACAGACATGGCTTTGGCACAGCTCAGCCCACACCAACACCACCCCAAAACCGACCGTCCTGCCCCACCAGCCCCAGAAAAGGCCAAGAGCATCAAGAGACAACTGCCTGGGGGTGGCATCCAGGAAGTATTTGGGATGGACCCGAATTGTGAGGATTTTGCTTCAAATACAGTGACGCACAAGGGAAGGGTTAAAAACAACCCCGTGGGTGGTGCCTTTGGGGCATCAGGAGGAATTCACTGCTACAGATGGAGAGGACAGGGTGGGGATGTTGGGAAGCAACCCTTCAAAAGCTGTGCAAAAGCACCAGGAGGGTCCTGGTTGGTCCCTGCAGAGGGACATGGCACGGCCAGTGCCTCATCCCCTCCCATCCCTCATCCCTGTCTGTCCAGGGCTGGATACACAAAGGGCCGGAACTCACAGAACTAAAACAAGCGAAGATCAAACTCATGGTGTGAACGGGCAGAAACCCAGCAGCTCCTGGGGGGTCTCTGCTCAGAGCGAGTCCCACCGAGGGAAAACCTCCGGCAGCCTCCGGGCTCCTCGAGGAGCAGCTTCAATCCCACGCACCAGTGAAAAAGCAGTGTCTCTCCTCCCAGTATCCCATCCTTCCCTACTGGGAATGGCCTTGGCTCCTTCTGGCCTCCTCTTCCTCCCCTCTCTGGCCTCCTCTCCAGCCGCTTCAGAGCCTCAGCAGCACCGCGGGGCCGTATCCTGCACACACCGACCCCAGGCTGTGATTCCAGGGAAGGGGGCGAGCTGTGGGATCCACCCACGGCTGCTCAGACATGCCTGGGGCAGGGAGGAAAGATGGAGAGTGGAGGACGGAGATGGAGAGAGGCCAACACATCCCCACGTCCTTTTGCTGTCTTGATCCAGTGGTTTTCCCCTTGGGTCCTCTGCTGTTTCCGTCCCCACCCTGAGCGGGGACGCGGTGCCCGGGTGGGAAGTGTCGGCACGGCCCTGCACAAGCCCTTGCTGCCCCTCTCCTGGCCAGGTGCTATCTGGTCTCCAGGGACTCCAGGTATTCCAGTGCTATGTCATAGCAGAAATGATACTGCTCCTGTTCGGAGAGAGAAGGGAGGATGTCACGATCCCAAGGGAATTATTCCCCGAAGTTATCCCTATTTGAGGCAAGACACATGTCAACGTGAGGAAACGCCTGTGAGGGGCTCTATGGAATGTCAGCCTCTCCAGGCCCCGTGACAGTCCTGCTGAAGCCATAGCCAGGAAAAATTCCACTCCTGGCAAACAACAGCCATTGCTGGGGCAGGGAAATGCAGGGGGATGGAGCCCCGGACCCAACGGCACCACACGCATGGAATTTCCAGCATTTTGGGGGACACGTGGCACCTTCACCTCCCCCAAGGGATGGACAAAGACTGTGACACCCCCTTACTGTGACATTTATTCACCACACCAGGTACACCCAGCACTGGGAGTGCAGTGGTCACCATTCCCTGTGTCCCACCAGCGCAGTGACTGACAGGTGTCAGTCAGGTGGGGGCAGAGCCATGGGCACAGTCTGGGGTCAGAGGTGTCTGGAATAAGGCAGGAAATGGAGGAGTTTTTGTTCCTGAGCTCAGCAGAGGCTGGAAAAGGGCAGAGTGCCCAGGCAACTCTTCCATGGTCTGAGTGGATGGAGATGCCCTGCCCTGACTGCCAGGACATTCCTCATCTTGCTGCAGATAGAAAAGTGTGATTTTTCATCCCTAGCAGGGATTTGATCAGGGCTTTGCTTTGCATGGAGGTAGAGGCATGAAGGGAAGTCTCAGGAGCTTTCACTTCCAAAACCCCAAATTTTCCAAGGGCAAAACCAAACAAAAGAGCATTTAGTGCTCAGGTCAAAGTCTGATCTGCCTGTGACAGAGTCAAGGGCTGTGAGAGGGAAGCTCCTCTCCGAGCCCACAGCAGGACCAGGCTCACTCTCCCATTTTTTCCTGAGACATCCAGGGATGGTGTCAGCATCCTCCCACCCTTCACTCCCCCTCAGCTGCACAAAGGGAAAGCCCAGAGAGGCTGGCTCCTGGTTTTACAGCAAAAATCCCTAACTGGGGCTTGTGAAGGCAGTCTCCTCCATCCCTGTCCTCCTTTCCATGACCTGTTCCCGTGCTCTCCTACCCTCACACAACTCACAGCACAAAAACCACAGGAGAGCTCTGGACGTGCCAGATGCCCGTCCTCAGGAGATGTTGCTCCAGTGAGGAAAACCAGCCAGAGTGGGGGGGAAATATCCCAAATAAATCAGGATTTCGGTGCTGCTACAAGCGCTGGGACATCAGGTGGGAGCGTTCAGGTGCCACAGCAGGGAGGGAGAGGGGAGAGCTCATCTCCCCAAATCCCGGCCGCAGGATGGGGATTGCAGTTTTGAGCACCGGCACGAAAATCCTGTTATCCCACGGGAGTGGGCGGCTCTGGGATCCCAGGTGGGGAGAGGGACTTCAAAGCAACGAGGCTGCGACAGCCCAGATTAAAAGCACATAATGCTTTTTGGATTAAGGGAAGGGATTGTTTCCATTTATCAGCACACAGAAATAACCCCGGGGCAGGCGGAGGGGAAGGGGCGCGGGCAGCGGGAAGTGCTCTCCGCTGGGCTGAGCTCCTTACACCAGGCACGGACCCGGCCTCCCAGGGACTCCAGGAGATTGAGATTCCCAGAATAACCAGTCCAGGTTCATTTGAGGCGGGAGGACACTCGTGTCCTGATGGGAAATGTTGCCTTTTTTTAATACCTTCGCAATTTAGCCCGATGGGTCTGGTGGCTTCATGCTTGTCACATCATCTTTCCATTATCTGCATCCCTCCCCCTGCTCCCTCTCCCCTCCCTCACCTTCTCCTCCGCTTTTAATTCCTAATGCAAATCACAACCCCTCCTCAAAACCATTTCATTTTGCAACTTAGGGATTTTATAATCCAAACAGGGCAAACATTTCCAGCTGACTTGCTTTTAAAACATCGTGAAGCACCTGGATCCCTCCACCACAGGGACGGACACGCGGCTGCTCCATCCCCTGTTCCATCATCGAGGGCCTGAATTAGGGCAGGGGCTTTTTGCCCTGACCTGCTGCCACCTCCAGCCTCCTCCTCAGGACACATCACTCCACTGCTGCTCCCAGCAGTTTGTCCACCCACTCATTTCACTCCAAATGCTCATTGCCTTTTATATTTCCTATGGGAATTTATCTGACTCCACATCAGAGCTGTTCCCAAGGCCACAAACCTTCCAAGGAACGACATTTGCATCCTGTGAGTTAATGTGAATCTGCCTTTTGACTCCTGGGAAGGATTTCCACAGTCCCAGCGCTGACTCCGAGGTCATCCTGGCACAGCAGGATGAAGACAAGCCCAAAGCTGCTCTGAGGAGCTGCCTCACTTCCCTGCCCATCCCAGCACAGTGCTGGCATGAGGATGCCCATAACGCTCATCAGGATTTGGGGTGGAAAAGGAGGTGTTTAGGGAGGTGAGCATCCCCAGCACCTCTCCGTGCTAGGACAGGCCAGGGTGGATGTGGGATGCCTGGTGCTTACCAAGGTCTCCACCATGTTTGGTTTGTAGTTGCGGAGGGTCTTGGCAGCGAAGAAGACATCTGCCATGTTGTGACACTTGAGCATCTCCAGGATCATGGTGGAGGCACAGAAGGTGCCACTCCGGCCTCCTCCATTCCTGGGGGGAGGAACACACGTGTCAGGGGTGAGAAAGTGCCATCAGAGCACCTTCCTGCTCCCTCTAAGTCTCCCTTTCTCTATCCAACCCTACATCCCAGGAGATGTCCCAGAGCAGAGGTTCATACCCAAACTGGGGGGACCTGGACCTGCCCCACGGGGTGGCAAGACAATGATCCTGCCCTCCAGCCCTCTCAAGAGCATGAAAACACCTTTTTGGACCACCAAGGCTGAATCTTGGACATTTGGGCTCGGCTTGCAGCCCTGCCACGGATCAGCTCCCCGTGTGACCCTGGGGACGCTGCCGTGTCCCTCCTCCCACGCACAGGGTGGCCCTGGGCTGGTGGTGCTGCCTGGAAGACCCGTCCCACGTTTCCCCCAGAGCACTGGGAACCTCCCCAAATCCTGGCCTGAACCCCTTCCCACTCCACCCACCTGATCCCCGGCAGCAAAGGGAGCAGGAGAGAGGGAGGACATGATGCCAGAGCTTTATCAGGCATGTTCCCAAATTATGCCTCAGCTAACGAAGATGGACACGGCTGTAATTAGTTTTTGATTTAAGGCTCGCCGGCTGTCTCTCCCCATCTGTGAACGTGCCGGGTCCCATCCAAGGGGAGCACACACCATGCTTGTGAGCCAATCCCACTGGGAGGAGGGGGATGGATCCCATCTCCAGGCTGGGCTGGGCTTGGAGCACCTGGTCTAGCAAAGGTGTCCCCCACTCATCGGAATGAGATGAGCTTTAAGGTCCCTTCCCAGTCTAACCATTCCATGATTCTGTGGCCCCCCACGATGAGAAGCACGTGGTGGGAGTGGCACAGCTCCTGCCACATCCCTTTGGAGCCTGCCACACACACACGGGATGTGGTGACAGGGTTGGGACCTCTGCCAGGGGTGGGGGACTGGCACGAAGGGCAGGTTGGTGTCCCTCCTGCTGAGCATCCATGTCATGGAGGAGGTCTGACACGGTGACCACAAGGTGCCTCACCCTAAACTCCTGTTGTGGCAGAGGTACCACCACTTGGGGACAAAGCCACCCCGGTGAGGGCTTTGTGGAGCACTTCCAGGCAGAGCTGTGCGCATGGAAGCTGGAGGCCTCTCCCCACAGCAGAGCCTGCTCCTCCCCAGCTGACACTCACAGGCAGTGCACCACGGTCCTGCCATCACCACTCTCCTTCTGCCACCTCTCCACTTGGGCCAGGAGGTGCAGGAAGGACTTCTTGGAGTCCGGGGTGTCCCGATAGGCTGACCAGCGCAGGTACTGGAAATGCCGGACCATCAGGTGCCCCTCCTGCAACTGGAAAAACAAAACTCATCAGCTGGAACCCATGGGCTGCCCTCCCTTGCCTCCACTGGAGGTGTGATGGAGGGCAGGAGGGGTTTGCCATGCATGGGTAGTGCAGGAAGAGAGGAAAACCCTTTCCTGGTTCTTTAAGATGGATGGCTCAGCCCCCTCCTCCAGCTCACACTGGTTCCACCACCCCATCCCACCCAGGAGAAGCTCCACTGCCGTGGTTTATCCGACCTCACAGGATCTTGGGTTGTCTCTGTATCCCCCAAAAACCCATTCCCCGACCCCTGAGCCTCCCCAAGGCTTCTCCATCACATCCTTCTCTTTCATGCTGAAGGATCCATGGAATGTGGCTGTCGTGCTCGCTGTGAACCAGGAGGCTGCCGAGAAGCTGCCGTGGAGGTGGGAGCTTAATACCTGGTAATCTGGTTAGTTTGGAAACCTAATCTGGTTAGCTGGATCCAGGAGGTGGATTACATCCACGGAGCTCAACAGGCTTTAGCCAGGCAGATGTGGGGCACCTGCTCAGGAGCACCCGGAGCACGGGATGGGATGGGACCACAATCACACACTCCAGACACAACTCAGCAGCTCATGTGTGGGGAGCACATGGAGGATCAGGCACTGATGGGGGAGGCTCAGCTCAGGAGGGCTCTGTCCATCCAATTTCCAATGCCTGATGAGTGGGATGAGACCTTCTCCACCCAGCAGGAGCAGGTATTCCTGTGGGGCAACTGGTATTCCTGGGGACTGGGAGTTGGGGGCATTCGCTGCCCAACCTGCACACTCCAAGGAGGGGCTTTTCTGAACCTTTTTGGGAGCTTTGATGTGTGCTGGTGATGCGGCTGTGATGGGCTGACCACCTCCGGCTCCAGTCTTTGCTTCCATCTGGAAGCCAGGAAGGCAGAGGGGAAGATGAAACAAATAAGTGAATTTAAAACAGGAGAAAACTCCTCTAACAGCCCCAGAAGGGAAGCTTTGGGATCGTTTTTGAAGCTGAGGTGGAAGCTCCAGAGCACTTGTGACACCCCAATGCCCGTCTCCCCTCCAGCAAGGCTTGGCACCAAGTGGCTCCATGCATTTACCATCCCTGCTCCAGCAATCTGCTCCCTGGAGGAATCTCCTCGTAGATCCAGAGATTTCCATCACGCTGCATTTTAATGGAGCACAGAGTATATTCTACCACCTGAGAGCTGAGCATATTTGGTGTAGGATTTTGTGCTGACACCCAGGAAATGCCAGATGCTCCCTCGGGGAGCGTGAACCAAAACCCTCTTTGTGTTAAGAGTCCAGATAATCAGGATTTATCTCCTCTGGCCCCAGCCACCCCGCCAGAGCACCTTTCCAGCTGGGCCATCAGCCAAGCACACACTCCCCTCCAAGCTCCCTAATTCCCATCTGCCCAATGACCTTCACTGGGGCACTGGCCTCAGTCTCTTGGCAATCCTCAGGAGTTTAAAAGACCTCAGGGATGCCACCTCCTCCTGGCTGGCATTTGTAGGAAAATCAGCTTCTTCTTTCCCTGCACAGTTCTGCATCACCACACTCCCTGTCCCTTCCCTGCTTCCCTGCATTTTTCTTTCTTTAAAGGCAAGCTGAACCAGCCAAGTGTTCATGCAACACAAACAACAGGTAAAAACCTCTGTGGAACTTCTCATCCTGCAGGAAAAGGGCTCTGCTGGTGCCAGGGGAGCTGCCATGCCCGTGTTGGGAGTGTCCATCCCGTGATGTGTGCGTGCGAGGGCAGAGATGGACCTTCAGGCTGGAGCATAAAGGCCTTCCTGCATTTTTCTAACATCTTCCAAGGAGCTGTGAACTCCAGAAAGGCTGGATGGAGCAATGAGAATTTTAACACGCTCCTCTCTGACAGGAGGAGAGCTGGTGCTGAATCTTCTGAAGGAACTGAATTAGGCTGGAGACCCCTTCAGGGAGGATCCTATTGCTCCCTACAACTCCCTGAAAGGAGTCGGTCTCTTCTCCCAGGTAACAAGGAATAAAAAAAGGGGAAAGAGCCTCAAGTTACACCAGGGGAGGTTTAGATTGGGTATTAGGGAAAAATTTTTCCACCAAAAGGGTTGTCAAGTCCTGGCACGTGGTGCCCAGGGCAGTGGTGGGGTCCCCACCCCTGGAAATGTTCAAAAAATACACAGATGAGGCACTTGGGGACGTGGGTTAGTGGTGGGCTTGGCAGTGCTGGAGGAACAGTTGGACTTGATGATCTCCAAGAATCCAGGATGTGCCTCATTCAGTTACCTGGCCAGACAAGGACTGCATGGCCTCACGAGATGCATCATTGTTCTGCTCTCCAAAAAAGGTCTTCAAAGAACGCCCAGAGAAGCTGTGGCTGCCCCATCCCTGGAGTGACCAAAGCCAGGTTGGACAGGGCTTGGAGCAGCCTGGTCTAGGGAAGGTGCCCCTGCCCATGGCAAGGAGACGGTTTTAAAGGTCCTTTCCAACCCAAACCATCCTGGGATTCTGTTATCCACATGAAGCAGCTCACCCGTGTGATGTTCTGGACGCGGAAGAGCCGGGACACGATGTCCTCGTCCGCCGCTCCGGACACGTATTCCACCTCCATGGGGCCGTACTGCTGGAGCCCCGGCTCGGGCCAGTACTGCAGGCAGGGCTGTGGAGAGAAGCACGGCTCAGCAGGACTGGGAATGTGGGCTGGGACAGGGCAAGGGAATCCTGCCAGAATGGAACACCAAGTGAATGGCGGGGCTGGCGCTGGACACCCCAGGGGCTGCTGGCCCCAGGGTGGGGGGCTGGACCATGACCCATTACTCACATCAGTGGATGGGGGATCTCAGCTTATCGAGGGGTCAGAGCTGAGAGGTCAGGCCCACCCCCATCTCCCTCCCGAGAACACAAGAGCTGATGTTCCCGGGAATGGACACTGCTAGTCCAGGAGGATGCAGGATGGGCTGTGCCCCATTTCCAGCAATCTCAGACCTGATCCTGCACAACAGTGGAGCAGGACTGGGCTGCTCCCAGTTGGCTCTCAAGCCCTGTTGGCTTCAGGAGCCACTCTGCCACCAGAAGTGACAGCAACATGGGATGTCAGTCCTCGTCATCCCATGGCCAGGACATCCCACCACGCCAAAGCAATCCCAGCCTGCATCCCTGGGGAGCGACTCCCCCTGCCCGTGTCCATCACGGCACTGATGGATGGCTCGGTCCCCGGAGCGGGGATGAGATTGTTTTCACAGGGTGACAGCTGGGAACCCAGCACCGACACAGAATATATGATGTTTGTCACCGCACTTTCACAGGGCATTTAGCAACTCAGGTCAGCCACAGCCCGGGCCCAACTGCACGGCAAACGTGTGTGAGAAATAATTGGTTATTAATAGGGGCTATAAATCTCCAGGATCTCGAAGCCTTCTAGACTCAGAACTATAATTTGGATATTAAAACTTCCCTTGGCAAGGCGTAGTTCAAGTGAGGGCTGTACCCTCTAAGTCACCTTTTGGAACTGCCTGCTGGAATGGCTGATTTATTACCTGTTGGTTCCAAACCAGTAAACATTTAGGATCCAGCTAAATATTGTAACACAGACACCCCTGAAGAGCAGACGGTGAGAGAGAGAGGCAGGGCTGAGTAATAAAGAAAAACGGCAGAGTCCCTGTGGGACAGGGCTGGGGGACAGGGGTGGCTGCAGGGACCTGGGGGAGGGTGGCAGGGGAGAAGGTAGCTCCTGTGAGGCTGAAGTTCACAGGAAGGCTCTTATTGCTGGACCATGGAATGAAGGAACAGGTTGGGAGAGAAATAAAATCAGGTTTGCTGCTTTCTTCCAAAGAAGTGTGGCCAGAAGGTTGAGGGAAGTGATTCTGTCCCTGTGCTCCGCTCAGGGGAGACCCCACCTGCAGAGCTGCCTCCAGCTCTGGGGACAGGAACCTGTTGGAGCAATGGCAACACCAATGGAACGCCAACAGAACGCGAGAGCCAACACAGTGTCAACACCAATGGAACGCCAACACAACGCCAACGCAACACCGAGACCAACACAGCGTCAACTGCAATGGAACACCAATGCCAACACAACGCCAACACCAACGCAATGTCAACTCCAGTGGAACACCAACACAACGCCAGCGCCAATGCAACACCAACACAACACCAACGGAATGCCAACGCCAACACAACAGCAGCGCAACATCGACGCATTGCCAATGTAACACTAACACCAACGCAGTGTCAACGCCAACGTAACGCCAACACAGCACCAGTGCAATCTCAACACCAACACACCACCAATACCAATGCAACGCCAATGCCAACACATCGCCAACTCCAACACAACACCAACACAAGGTCAACACCAGTGGAACGCCAACACAGCACCAGTGCAATGTCAACACCAACACACCACCAATGCCAATGCAACGCCAATGCCAACACAACGCCAACTCCAACACAACACCAACACAAGGTCAACACCAGTGGAACGCCAACACAGCACCAGTGCAATGTCAACACCAACACACCACCAATGCCAATGCAATGCCAATGCCAACACAACGCCAGCACCACGCCAACTCCAACACAACACCAGGTCAACACCAATGGAACGCCAACACAACACCAATGCAATGTCAACACCAACACAACATCCACGCCAATGCCAACACAACGCCAACATAACACCAAAGGTCAACACCAGTGCAATGCCAACACAACACCAGTGCAACATCAGTGAAAATGCAACGCCAATGCAGTATCAACACCAATGCAACACCAACACAACATCAACGCCAAGGCAACATCAGCACCAACACAACGCCAACCCAACATCAGCACAACACCAACGTCACGCAGCCAAGCTGGGCTGCTGCTGAACACCTCTTTGGCTCCAACTGGCCTGCTCTGTGCTTACAGGGCACAAATCCTGAGTGCTGCAGACAGTCCCATATCCCCTTGCAGAGGAGAAGTTGCTGAGTGAGCAAGGGAGGGGCTGCAGCACTGTCAGGACAATGGGGACAGAGCAGGACAAAGCCACCCGCGGGGCCAGTGCGGTCCCCAGGACTGTAGCACTCACCCAGGCAGAGTTGGACTGGTTGAGCTGGTTGAGCATGACGATGGAGGTGCAGCCGTAGTCGTACACCAGCCGCCAGAAGTCGGTGGTGGTGTTCTGCAGCGGGTGCAGGGTGACGATGAAGGCAGCGCTCTTGGTGTAGCTCTGTGCAGAGGGAAGACAAGCACCGGTGAGGACACGGTGGTGGAAATGGAGCCACCGCTCTCGCACCCCAAGGAATGAATGCAACCAGATGAGTGGCACCAAAGCCACCTTCTCCATGTCTGAGCACAGCTGGTCTCCCTGGCACAGCCTCAGTCCCTCCGTGCCCTGGTGATGGGGAGGTCCAAGTGATCCCTGCCCTCGGTCAGGATGAAAGCACCCACATTTTGCTCTTGCAGGAAAGGGTATTTTGCACAAATAATTAGGTAAAAGATGTCACCATTGAGCTAAGACCAAGCACAAGCTGTGGCTGCCAGAAAGCCCCAGGCCCCAGCTCTGCACCCTGGCCCTGAATGGAAGTATCACTCACAGCATCATCCCTACTCAGAGTGCCCCCACACCGGACATCGAGAGCTGCAGAGACAACCACTGACATGGGCTCAATTTTTTTTTTTGTTGGGAAGAAAAGAAACCCCCAAATGAAAGATCCTAGAGACTGCAAGAAGGAAGTGGGAGGGAAGGAAAGTCCTGTATTTCTGGTCTTCTGTGCTTCAAACAAGACATATCCTCTTGGTCATCCTGCTGCTGGTTTGCCAAGGGACAGCTGAGCTCAGCACTGCATCAGGCAGACTTAAATTAACACAGTTTGGCTCAAGCCTCTTCAGACACAGAATCAGCACAGCTCTCTGCTAACAGGGGTCCTCTGGCTGCTGCAGAACCTCCTGATCCAGCTCAGGGAAATGCCTTTATTGAGCCATTCCCCCGGCCCTGTCCATGGGCAGGAGCAAGACCCCGGCACTCAGTGAGAGCTGTCCACCTCCAAGGAGTGTGGCATGAGAGCAGAAGGGGAAGGAGATTTCACCAGGTGCTGCCCAGGCTTGCCTTGGCACCCACATCTTGGGCACAGGTGCAGATGACAGCAGTGGGGGAGCAGGACACAACTCCACCAGCACCAGTGACGGGCAGCACAGCCCAAGCTGATGTGACAGATGGACAGACTGAGCAAACCACTTGGGCACTTAGAGAAAATGAGACTTTGCTTTTTTTTTTTACCCAAAGAGGGAAATGGGTTTTATCCCTTCAGCAAGAATTTCATCCAAAGGGCTTTTTCTGTCCATAAAAAATATTTCATTCGCTGACCCTTTAGCAGAGATTAAGGGAGGCTCAGTGATGCATACAGATAAAATGGATATGCAAACAGCAAACAAGCTGGAAACAAAACTCCCATCCCACTGCAGCACCAAGGGAGCCACTCCCCATCACCAGCAGCCCACTCTGCTTTACAAACTGCTTTTGCTGTGGGAGCAGGAATCAGGCAGATGGGACCTGCACAGAGATCCAGCGGGATAAATCACCCGTGGGATGGCAAACACAAGGCTCAGCCTGGTACCAGTGCTCAGCTGTGACCAGGAGGGCCCAGGGAAGGTCCCCAGGGTGTGGGGGTCTCGGTGCTGCCCATATGAAGCATTCCAAGGAAAGGAAAGTGGGTTTGGTGATAAATGACCTATCAATCAGTGCAGACTCAGAGCCTGCAGCATTCTCTGCTCTGCTTTGTGATCATCAGCAACCAGGAAATAGCTCTGGCACCACAGAGTCCTTTCCGACTGCACCAGAGGACACATGGTGGCTTTGGGAGCAGTTCAGAGCCCCCCCCAGTTGCAGCAAGAGGACAGGCAGGAGGATCACAGGCAGCAGCACATGGGGGACTCAATATTACCAACACTCCAGGAGTTCCCCCTCCCTCCTCTGCTCCACTTTCACTGCAAAATCCTGAAGTCCCTCAGTGCATGGCTTGTGTGAGCAGGAGAAAAGCTCTCGCAGGATGCTGCTACACAAAAAAAGGGGTGCAGGGCCCCGTCACACCAGTCCCAGCCCTCCTTCCCAGGAAGCTGCCAGAGCCTTCCTGCCCTAGTGCACAACGAGGCCATAAACCCAAACCGAGTGAGGTTTTGCCATGAGAAGCCCTCGGGAAGCATCCCCTTCCCTCCCCAGGGGACACCCACATCAGTTAAGGCCGCGTTGATGTAGTTGTTGCTGTCTCCATCCACGGAGATGAGGAAGGGAAGGCATCGGTCGGGCGGCAGGACGTCCATGCTGCGGTTGCGCTCCCGGTTGCGGGGCAGCAGTGCGATGCTGCACTCCTCCACGTCCAGGTGTGGGGTCACCGAGTTCAGGGTCTGCAGAACACAGGTCCCCCTCACACCCCTGCCTGGGTGGGCGCCGGGAGGGTGAGGACAAGGGGGTGTTGCAGAGGTTGTGGGGCGCTCACCTGGAACTCCTCCCGCAGCTGCGAGGAGTTGCTCTGCGGCTCTATCCTCACCATCTCCTTGTAGGTGGGCTTGAACTCGCTGGCGGGGATGCTGGTCTCCCCACACAGACAGGCCTCCAGGATGGCATCATGGATGAAGATGTACTGCTCCTTTGGGCAGGAAGAGGGACAGGCCTGAGCCTCCACAGCCGGCTGGTGATGGCAGCCCCAGGTGTCCCCAGGTGTCCCCGACACCCGCTCACCTCTGTCTGTATCATGTTGATCCTCCTGGAGCAGAGTGTCTTCACACAGTTATAGATGTCCACAACACCCTCACACTCAGCCATGTCCAACATCACGTCCAGGACGATGTAGCAGCCAGTTCTCCCTGTGCCGGCGCTGGGGATGGAGGGAAAACACAGCAAACACATTCCCAGTCCATGCTGGCATCCACACACAGCCTGAAATGCTGCTGGGCACCCAGCAAGGTCTTGACATACAGACCCTGTACTGGGCAACCCACAGGACCTCAAACACCCCCACACCCAGAGCCTGGTTCAGCCTTAAACCAGCCCCAACAGCCCTGCAGCAGCCCCAGGGGTTGTGGTGGTCAGGCTGTGGGTGGGCACCCGTGCCTACGGTTCAGTTTTCATCCAAGACTGCAGAACACGTGGGTTTTGCAACAAAACCGACAGCTAAACCATCTTAAGTGCCAACAGTCCTGTAGGATCCCACCCCAAAAGGGCCAAGGAGGGCTCAGCTCTGAGTCTTGGGAGGCTCCCCTGGCAGAGCAGGTCTGAATGCCCCCAGGGGAGACCCTCAGGGTAAGGCTGAGCCCAGCAGGACGCCCAGAGCCAACTCAGCAGTGGTGATACCCCAAATCCTGGCATGGATGGACTCACAGTCAAAGACCTGCTGTGATGTGATCCCCCTCCATGACATGTCAGGAATAGAACCATTCTCCTGCTCCTTTCCTACAGAGTCTTTTCCAATGAAATACTAATTTCTGGGGCTGATGAATCACTCGTCGTGATTATCAGTGATTACAGGCTACGGGCACTAATCACACTGGCTGCTGAATGAACGCTGATGAGGCAGTTGACAGGGAGAAATCAAATAAAAAATAAAAAAATCCCTCCCACTCATCAGCTCCTCCTTGTTACCCAGAGGAGGAAGAGCCCATTGCGTGGGAATGCCTGCTCAGGGAAGAGAGCCACCACTGCTGCTCAGACGTGTCACTGGTGTCCTCGCAGCTCCAGTGTCCCGTGCCTGAGCCCTGTGGATAACCCTGGGAATGGGGCTGTCCTGCTGCCCCCTGCCTCTCCCTTCAGCCAGACCCGACATCCTGACCATCAGCAGTGGTCAAGCTGCCCATCCCCCCGTGTCAGCCTTGCCCACTGGGACAGAGCTGTGTCATCCAGCAGCGGGTGCTGGGGCAGCCCCAAAACAGTGCTGCTTCCTGCCTGTCCCCCTGGACCAGCCACAGACCCACTTCCTGCTGGCACCAGCCCAGTGGTGACATTTCACAGCCAAATGCCACCACAGAGGAACACCAAGGCCAGGCTGGACGGGGTTTGCAGCAACCTGGTCTAGTGAAAGATGTCCCTGCCCATGGCAGGGGGGTGGAACTGGATGAGCTTTAAGGTCCCTTCCAACCCAAACCATTCCCTCAGCCCCAGTGCCCTCCCTGCCTCAGCCTTTCCCTGCTACGCACCCAATTTACACATCTTCAATCTCCCTGTTGAGTATTTCAGCACCACTCAGAGGTGTGAGCATCATTTAGAGCCAGAGGCTGAGCATCCCCTAAGCCCTGGGATCATCCACATCCCCAGACCCGCTCCCAGCAGGGTGACCCCCCCAGCTGGCTGTGCCCCAGGCCAGGCCTGTACCTGCAGTGGATGACGATAGGGCCGGCGTCCGGCGGCGTGGACGCCTTGACCCTGCGGATGAAGGCCAGCAGCCCCGTGGCGTGGTAGGGGACACCGTGCTCGGGCCACGACATGAAGTGGAACTGCTTCACCTCGTGCCGGGCCGAGTAACCCCGCTGCAAGGGAAGGGTGACAGGGCAAAGTCACTCAAACACCTCATTTTCTCAGGAATCCATGATTTTGCCGGGTCAGCATCCAGGCAGATGGACCACACGGCAGTCAGGCACTTGGGCAGCCCCAGAGCTCCCTCCTCTTGGGTGCAAGAGGGTTAAAAACCACCAGAGAGAAAGAGGAGGAGGTGGAAGCAGCCTCAGGTCTCATTCCGTGAAAATCTTTGCTCCCTGTCCTATAACCAGACAGTAATCTGACATTCCTGTAGATCAAGGGGTAAATTGCACTGGCTCCATCTCCAGTTACCACACTGGAGAGTGATGGCTGAGTCACCTCCAGCCCAGAGCAGAGGAAAGCATCCTTCGTCCCCACGCACTCACTCGAAAATTAAACACTCACTCAGTGTCCAAACCAACGCGGGGCTGAGGCACACTCGCCCAGCACAGGCTGCAGAGCCAGGGAAAAGGCAGGGGAAGGAGCTGCTGGTGACCCCAGATGGGTTAAATAAACAGGGTGCTGGTAAATGCCAAGCTATGGATGGTGAGAGGTGCGCGAGGGGTCGGTCGGTCTCTGGGAGGGCAGGGGCAGGGCGTACCCTCTCGAGGGCGAAGGTGCGCACAGCGTACTCAGCCAACGTCTCCGACTCCACCAGCGTGATCTTGATGTCCCCGTACATCTCCGAGTCATCCGGCCAGTACTTGGAGCACTTCACCTGCAAGGAGACGACACGATGGGGGGGTTGGCTCTGTGGAATCAGCTTCCTGCAGAGCCGCAGCCCCGAGGGATGGGATGGGATAGGATGGGGTCCTTACCCGGCCCACCTCCACCAGCTTGGTGATCATCACGATGCTGGAACAGTGCTCCTGCCACACCATGCGCCAGAAGTCGTACACCATCTCCTGCTTGGGCCCTGAGGGACACAGCAGAGGTCCCACAGACGGACGGGCAGTGCCAGCAGGAACCAGCCCTGGCAGTGCCCCAATGCCACCATGCCCCCGCTCCTGCCTGTGCAGCACAAACAGCCCCACAGCATCTCAGAGCCCTTTTCCCCTGGGTTGTGCAGTGCCAAGGGGAGGCAGGAGGGGTGGGAGCTGTTCCACATGGGCCCCCTCCCTTCCTTTCCTGCTCCTGCAATGTCAAACCCACCAGGAGCAAAACCTGGCTGCTACATCAGGAGCTGAGGAACCACTGGCTGAGAGGGCAGCGGGGGCAGGAGGGGGACACTCACCTTGTGTGGCTATGAAGTGGTTGGACCTGTGGTAGCCCTGCAAGGGAAGCACAGACATCAGTCCCAAGCTGGGGGACGCTGGGACACCTGAGAACTGGGCACAGCCCTATCAGACACTTCCCAGTCACCCAACTGGTAGCAATTCCCCACAGCCAGCAGGCCAGATCCTGCAGGACCACTGTGGGAGGAGGAGGAGGTTCAGCAGGCACCTCACACCCCACTGCACCCTGTCCTGGGAGGGTGCCCCTCCTGCATCCCACAAAAGGCTCTTGGAGTGCCCAACCCTCATCCCTGCTCTGCACCAAAATCCCTGGTGCAGCACCCTGAGGGCACCCCGGGGTCCACCAGGCCCTGGCTGCCACAAGAGCCCCATTATAGACCCCCCCAGCCCACAGCAGCCACACGGTGCTGAGCCACAGCCCCGCTCCCCTCCCGCATCCCAGCTGCTCACTGGGACCATTCCCAGCTCTAAACAGGGACGTGCCAGCCCAAAGAGCACATTCCAGCGAGGCCACTGCCAAAGGGACCATGGACCCAGTGTCCCACACCTCGGCCATGGGTGCAGCAGAGTTAAACCACACCACACACACAGAGGTGACAGTGGCTTCTCCATCCCCCGGGGGTCTTTTCAGAGGGCATTTCTGTGGGTTGAATTCAACCCGTCCTCAGAGCACACGGGCCCTGATCTCCATCCCCCAGTGCCACACAGACCTTGCTTACCCATTCCCTGGAGCAAACCCAGGTTTATGGACACATTTTCCCAGGCTGCTTCTCCCTGATGGCATTTAAACCACACTGCCCAGGGCAAGGCCTGGCAGGAGATGGGAGCAGAGAGAGGGAGGAGAGGGGAAACAGTCTACTTACTTCTCGGTTAATCCGAATCTTAACGATCCCGTTGGGACACAGATTTGAGAGAAAAAGATCAGAGACAGAGACATTAGTGAGGCACAGAGCAGAGAGGGGTTAGAGCACCTGCCCCAGAGCAGGCCATGGAGAGACAGGGCAGAAAGGACAGGGGACAGGGACAGGCAGAAGGGACACTGCTCAGGCACTGGGATCAGGTCACCACTGACCGACAATCCTCTGGGCAGGAGGGAAGACTGGGATTTGCTGCTGCTTCCAGGAGATGCTGGAGCCTTCCTGCACCGGCCCTGGTCCCAGCATCACTGGAGGTGACAGGGAACATTGCTCTTGGGGACAGCACTCTCAGAGGACACCAGGGCCAGGCTCTGTGCAGATTCCCCAGCAGGATCAAGGGGTACCCCAGTGTGAGCCCCAGATGGTCTCTTGGTCCCTTCAACCTCTGCATCCTCCACCCAGGGAGAGGGAGATCCACGGCCACATGAGCAGATGAGGGGGGGAAGCAGATGGAAAAGCAGAGGGAATGAGAAAGGAGGGACAGAATAGAGTGCAGAGATGCAACGAGCAGAAACTGCCAATGAACACAAATACATCAGGCAGGCCCTTCATGGTGTGTCCCAGGGATGCACTGACCAGCCCATCCTGGGCTGTCCAAACTTCTCCAAATGCTGCTGGACACACCCTGGCAGTGCACAGGGTGTGCACAGGCAGCTCCTGCCCAGCGCAGACCCCCGAGGCCAGAGGCACTGTCCCCACTTACGTCGATGTAGTTGGCGTTGATGTAGTCGGAGTTGGGGTCACCCAGCAGCGGGTGCAGCTTCACGCGGTGCCGGTCATCTGGGGAACAGGGGGGAGGACCATCAGTGCCCGGGGCTGCTCACCCACCCTGTGCAGCCACCCTGCCCCAGCAATCTGCTGAACTCAGGTTTCTGAAGCTGTCTGGGGTGTCTCAGCCTTTGCTGAAGGCACTCACATGTCGACACGTGGTCCTGCCTCCCTTTGGTCTTGTCTTTCTTCTTTGAAGCATCCCAGCCTTCAAAGAAACTCTGTAAGGGAAGGATGGACATCATGAGCTGAGGGCAGGACTGCAGGGTTCCCTCCAGCCCCAAAAGCTCCCAGGGGAGCAGGGCACACACCTGGCTCCTGCAGCCCCAGCTCCACCTCCACAGCACACTCTGCCAGCTACACACTTCTGTTGCATCCACAAAACAACTTCGTTTTCCAGCAAATTACAGACTGCCTGCTTTTTTTTTTCCAGGGTTGGTGGAGGGGTTTTTTTCCTAAACCTCCCCAGCACAGAACAGGTTTGTGTGTAATAACAGTGACATTCATAGATTGGCATAAGAGGAGGAAAGTGGAAGGAAATTACATGTTTTCTCCCCTCCCATAATATCTGAGTGCTTTCAAATGACTAGTTCTAAGAACATACAGCAGCTTTTCAAGGAGCACTAATGATTATCACAAGCCCTGGTTTGTCCAATACATGAAAGGGAGGAGAAGCTCCTGTTCCTGAAACAGCTGAGCATTAAACAGTAATTTCACTGGGAAATTTCAATTGCCAGACCTGTGGGACACCAAGGAGTCAGGAATTGTCCCCGCTGGGTGTGCTGAGGCAGAGGCACATGAAATAATCTGCTCTGTTACGAGTGCTCTGACCTGGCCAGCTGGGATGGACATGATGCAGCCAATGTCCCTTGGGAGGGAAATGCCTCCCCTGGGATCACCCTCTCCAGCACCCTCTCCCCAGGGTCTTCATGGTCTTGGGAGCTGCCAGATTGTAGAGGATTTGCTTGTCCTCAGGCTACGGCCATGCTTATCACAGGACAAGTGTGTTGGGAAGCAGAATGTGACATGGTGATGGAGAGGGGAAGGAGAGGGGAAGGAGAGGGGAAGGAGAGGGGAAGGAGAGGGGAAGGAGAGGGGAAGGAGGGGGGAAGGAGAGGGGAAGGAGAGGGGAAGGAGCAGCTCTGGCCCTTGCAGGAGACAGGGGATGACGCACTGCGGACAGCGCTGGCAGGGCTGGTTTGGCTCATCCAGGCACCTGTTCAAGCTGACAAATAATCCAGAGCTGCCAGGACCAGCCCCAGCCCCAGGAACACCCTCATGCTGACAGTGCCAGCCCCAAGAGCCGGGAGCTGCAGCTCTGGTCCAGAGCTCCACATCTGGAGCATCTTCTCCTTGCACACGGATCCTACCCGTGCCCTCCTGTCCACCCCACCTCCCCTCTCCCCAAAAAACACCGGCACGGGGTGTCCCCACCTCGTACTCCTGCTTGAAGCCGTAGCCTTCGGCCGTTTTCATCTGGTTGATGTGCTGCAGGAGGTCGGCCACGCGCACGGCCGGGTGCAGCTGCCCCGTGTGGTACGGGGAGCCCTTGCGGCCGCACTGGCGCCGGGGGGAGCCCCCCAGGAGGCTGCTGGACTCGTTGACCACACTGCTGCGCTGGTCACCTGCACAAGGGAGGGGACAAACAGAGGCCATCAGGGCAGCACAACCTCGGGCTGCGTCCCCATCAGCTCTCACGCCCGCGGAGGGGTGAGGGAAACATCTGCAGGAGGTGCTGGTGCTGCAGCCCCACCCCGGGGACCACAAGGGGTCCAGCCCCCGTGCCCACCCTCCACCTCCTCATGCTCTCTGCAGCTCTTCCACACCACAAAGCCCAAAATGCCCAGTACAGCCTTTTAGGGCCCCAGCAGATCTATTAGAAATCAGTGGACAAGACCTTAAGGGGGTTAATAACCTCATTTCCCATCGACTGGAGCAATGAACTCCCATGCAGACAAGCAAGAGCTCCATGCCCAAGTATTCACACAAGATCCTGACTTGAAAAATCACCTTGCCAAAGTCTCCAGCACAGCTTAACAGTTCATTTTCCTCGCTGCCAGAGAACAGCACTGGATTCCTCAGGCTGCCACAAATGGAGCTCGCTGCTGTTTGATGGGGACTTTGTGCAGTGTTTACCTGGTTTATGCCTTTGCTGTGTCATTACCAGTGGAGCCGGACTAAGACCTTCCCTGTGCTTGTCTGGGCAAGTTCCCACACCAGATCCCAAAATCTGGCTTTGCACAAAACCTGGTGCTCTGTGCTGCTGCCAGGAGATGGGCAGGCAGGGACCCATGGAATGGTCTGGGATGGAAGGGACCTTAAAGCCCATCCCATCCCACCCCTGCCACAGGCAGGGACACCTCCCACTATCCCAGGGTGCTCCACGCCCCGTCCAGCCTGGCCTTGGACACTTCCAGGGATCCAGGGGCAGCCACAGCTTCTCTGGGCACCCTGTGCCAGGACCTCACCACCCAGACAGGGAACAATTCCTTCCCAATATCCCAGAGATTTGATTTCCCTCCCAGGCTGAACTAACAGGACAACACAGAATGCTTCCACTGCACCCCAATGCGCACATCGTCTGCTGGGATTAATGAGAAATGAATTAATTGCTGGCATTTGCAAGGTGCTGCCACAGCCACACGCTGAGGAACCACTCAGGTTTCCGTGAGGATTTAGTGATTTTCTTTTAAACGCACGGAAACTGAAGCACGATGGGGAACAGCCACCAACCAGTCAGCGAGCAGCCCGTTCATTTCCCTTCGTTAATTAAGGATGTTTACAGGCACTGGAGGCCGTCCCGGCCACGGCAGGAGCTCCCAGCTCAGCCGCACCAGCCTCCGAGAGTTTTAAGGACAGCAACCAAAAAAAAAAAAAACCAAGTGCACCTAACCTAGCTGGATGTATTAAGAGGAGGAAAAGTTTGCCCTCGGGGCTTTTATGATCCACGAGACAATGGCGGGGAGCGCGCGAGTCCCGCAGCCGGTGCGGAAGGGCCGCGTGCAGGCGGCGTCTTGGAGAGACTGTAACAGATGTTATTAGCATATGGTTGAAACTGGGGCATCCAACGAGTTATTTTACAACTAAATCAGCACGGAGACACATCCTCCAGTGGGTGTGAAGTTCTCAGTCTCCCTCTGATGTGAGCGCGGGGGCTCTTTAACCCTTCGAAGCCCAGGCTGTGCTGGGGAAAGCTGGGAGAAAACTTCCAACCTCAGTGTAAGTCAAGAGCTGGGGTTCACCCGGTTCCTGGGGGGCTGCAAACGGATTCTGAGCCCACAAATGACCTCAACCTGCCCAGCCATAAGCTCAGATCTCCACGAGAAGATGCAGAGACCCAGCTCAAGCCGCCCATAAGAGCTTTCCCTTCAGCACAGCCTGGATGGTGATAACAGCTCCGACACCGATGAGATCCATGCCCTTGGAGATTTCCACAGGGCAGGGAAAAGCTTGCTGTGCCACACATATCAGGCTAAAATAGATGTAACACCTGCTGCTGAGCCTTCAATATTCATAAAATCACAGAACATCCCGAGTTGGAAGGGACTCACAAGGATCATCCAGTCCAGCTCCTGGCCCTGCACAGACACCCCAACAATCCCACCCAGTCCCTGAGAGCATTGTCCAAACGCTCCTGGCTGGCTGTTTCCCTTGCTCTGGCTGGATGGGAGCAGAGCGATGTCGGGATGCCCATCCTCACCTCGGTTTCCATAATTTTGGGATGAGAACAGGGGGATGCCTGTCCTGCCCCCACCTTGGTTTCTACAGGTGTGGGATGAGAACAGGGGGATGCCAGCCCTGCCCTCACCTCTGTTTCCGTAGCCGTGGGTGTCCATGAAGGAGAGCCCCAGGCGCTCGTCCTCCTGCAGGGTGCTCTGGTCGGTGAAGCTCCTGTCGATGGCGCTCATCATGTGCGTCTTCTCGTGCCGGTAGTTTATGGTGGCTTTGGTCATGTTCACGGGTTTCCTGCCGTGGGGAGGAAGCAGAAATAAGCAGAGCTCACCATCAGGTGCTCTAAGATCCCCTCAAAGCTCCTGGGGTCAGATTATTCCAGGGAACAGGATGGGTTATTTCCACCAGTGTGGTCAGCGTGCTTTGGATTTCTGCTGTCCCAAGTCGCTCACAGCCCTTGCTGGCTGAACAGCAACTCCAGCTGCTCATCCTCAATGTCCCCTCCTGGCTCCTGACCTCAGACAGCCAGGCATGCTCCCTGTGCAAGCCAAGGCTCTCTCCAGCCATCTGGCATCACACAGGTCTGCCCCAGCCCTCCCCAGTCCTGTTTCTCCAGGTGTGACCCCCTGGATAGTGGAAGGTGTCCCTGCCCATGGCAGGGGGTGGAATGAGATGAGCTTTAAGGTCCCTTCCAAGCCAAACCATTCTGTGATTATAAAATCATGTCAGGGGCCAAATCCATCCCAAGGGATGGGCTGGACCCCCTGACTGCCCCCATGCTCAGCACCCACTGTGGAGGCTTTTTTCCCTCATGCAAGGTTCCTTTAAGGCACCTAATGAAGCTGCTGGGAAATCCTGGGAGTTCTCACTGGAACAGAACCTCACACCCCAAATTTGAGTCATTTAGGCAAAGAAACCTGAATGAATGTTTTTGAGAGGAAAAAAAACCTGAATGAATGATTTTGAGAGGCAGCACCAAAGCCAGAGCGGGGAATAAACCAGGAGAGGGATGAACACGAGATCTGAGCCCATGCTGGCATCGTGGTGGGGCGGGAACACTGCAAGACACTGCTAAAATCCAAATTGAACTCGGAGTCGCTGACCCTTCCCCTTCACGCTCCCTTCTGTCACTAACAAGCTCAGCAGCATTATTTTCCCTGATCCAAAGAGACCCTTAAAATGCACTTGGCAGAGATAAGGACTTGTAGGAGCAGCCGGGTGAGGGGGGCGGCCCGGAGGAGGGCAAGGGAGAGGAGAATGACAATTACTTACGGGTAATAGGAGTAGGAATAGTAGTTCCTCCTGGCAAGCGTGCAAACAAAGGGAACAGCAGAAATTGCATAAGCAGCTTTTCTCCAGCACAGGGAAGGGGGGCTAGGGGGCAAGTCAGCTGCCAGAAAATTCAGTGCACCATATAAAGGAGTCAGGCTCCCCTTTGGCATCCACAGGTTATTTACTCCAGGCAGGAGACACCATCCCGGCAGGAGAGCACAAGCACAGGCTCTCAGGGTGACCACGCTAATGGTGGGGTGTCCACAGTGCCCTTGTCCAAGGGGTTATTCCATAATTTTTAAGAGTGAACAGCAAACATGTCCAAAACGTAAGGATTTCCCCCAGGCTGCTGGTTAGGGGCCCCGTGGGAGAGATGGGGTTGGGATGTCACATTCCCAGTGCACCATTTCCTAGAGATGAACATATTCCAAGGCTGCACTGGGGTTGGGATGTCACATGCCCAGTGCACCATTTCCTAGAGATGAACATATTCCAAGGCTGCACTGGGGTTGGGATGTCACATGCCCAGTGCACCATTTCCTAGAGATGAACATATTCCAAGGCTGCATTTCCATTCCGCCACATCAGTGTTTGTCCAATGGCAAAACACCCTGGAGAAGATTTATGAGCTCATCCCAGCTTCCCAACAGCCCCAAATTCAGGGATCTTGGCACTGGGTCTGATTTGTGGCTCTGCTTTGTCCTTCAACAGGTTCATCCCGGGATGCTGAAGCACAGCTGCTCCTCCTCCTGTCCCACAGCACTGGCAATGGGAATCCAGCAGCCACACTCGTGGCTTCTCACCCACAGCATCACTCCCCAAAACACACCAGCACTGCCAGCATTTGCTCCATCAGGGATGGATCCAGTGGAGCCACAAGCCACCCCCGCACCTCAAAGCGTGCAAGGATGCTGCAGTCCTGCTCTTCCAGCAGCACAAATCCGCAAGGATCCTTCCAGGGCGCACAGAGCCATAAAGAGCTTTGCAGATTTACAGGGGCTGAGATTGTGCCCTGCTGCTTTTCCCTCCCTCTGGCTGTTCACGTACTTTCCTCCATCCTCCCAAGCCCCGTGTTTAATTGCTGTCCTTTCTCTCAGCCCTGAGAGCCCCCCCGGCCCGGCGCTGCCTCGAGCCCCGCACGGAAGCAGCCGCTTTTTCCAGGGCGTTGCATCCCAGTGAAAAGCAGCGGCCGCATCCCCAGCGCTGCCGGGGATGAGTGTCCCCAAAAGCCCTGGCCCTCCCCACTCCCGCCCCGCCGAGCTCCCCAGTGCAGGCCCACCACGATGTCCACAGCCATGTCCATGCTGGATGTGCTCAGCTTCCCAGCCAGCTGGGGAGTGTGGGGACCCCACGGGGGTGGGAGGGCAGCTGGGGGTCTCCAGGGACCGTCAGACCTCCCCTTCAGTGGGCACCCGAATTTTAACAGCTCGATGCTGTCACTAAGGGATCGTCCACGTTTCACTGGCAGCTCAGTGGTTCCCCAGTAAAACAAGCCCAGTTAGTGCTGGGGTGGTGGGGAAGGGCGGAGCTGGGAGGGGGGGATGAAGCCCCAGCCGCCACCCTGTGTGTCCTTACCCTTTCCGAATGGCGATGATGATGGCTCCCAGCAGGATGATGAGGACGATGAGCCCCCCGGCACAGATCCCCAGGATCAGACCCATCTCCTCTGAGTGCTGTGACACCTCCAGGGGACGCTTGCTCTCTTTGCAGGCAGCTGCCAGGGGACAAGGACAGGCAGGAGGAGTCAGAGCTCAGCTCCAGGGGGGTTGGCAACATCAGACATGGGAACACCGGGATTTGTCCCACAGGATGCTCATTGCTCCATGAACACACATTATTCCACTGAGACATTACAGGGCTCTGTGGTGCCACACTATGACCATGGGCAAGTCCCTTTCTCAGTTCCAGTGGGGTGAGACAATCCCTTTGTGCCACCTTTCATCACACCCCAGGTTAAGATCATCTATCTCTGGATTCAGCATCCAGCACCACCACTCCAGCCTGCCACCCCCACCACGATAGTGGCACTATGAGGAAAACTCAACCAAGACACCAAACAAAGTGGGGAACAAGAGCGTGGGATGGGACTGGGATAAACCACCACCAGCACTGGTCCCGAGCGCCAGAGCAGCCGTGGGGTCGGAGCCGCGGCCTGGCTGGGAGCAGCTGGGGAAGGGAGGGCTCACCTTTGCGAGCGATCCGGACGCAGTTCAGCCGAGTTTCCTACGGAGGTAAAAAAGGGGGTCAGTGCTGGATGAGCATCCCAGCAGCCCTGCTCCCCCTCCTGCCCCGAGTGAGGCTGGGTGGGTGCAGGGCTGGCCCGTTGGTGCTTTGACCCCCAAATCAAGGGAGTTTGTGGGTGATTTGTGCTGCAGCACTCAAGGAGCTCCTGAGAACCCACATCCCAAGAGGTGCTGTTGAACGATCTGTCGCCAGCATTCCCAGGTTTAGCCGAGGCCACTGCTCCTGGCACAGAGGGGACAGCAAAGCTCAGGACCATGGGAGGGACCCAGCAGACCCAGCCAAGGGGTCACCAACGTGTCACCAGCTACAGCTAAAACATTCCCAAGTCATCATCTGGAGCTTCATGAGGTTTTGATTCCATCAGTGTTTCAAGCCCCAGTCCTGGTGCTCTGCACTGGCTGCCAAAGTTGCCAAGGTTCCAGCTCAGGTCTCCAACAGTTTTAACATTTGCAATTTAGGGATGGCTTAAGCTGAAATATTCCATTTTTCCATGCATCCAACTTCTGTTGCAAAATAAAAAGCACCATTTTGGCAGGATGGTCTTCTTCTCCAAGCAGCCTCCAGTCCCTCAGGACACCAGGCACCAACGCTGCTACACCACCCTCGGCCCAACACCTGCCTGTGCCACATGCCCAGGGCAGGGCTAGCTCCAGCACTGCTCTCCCTGGAGTCTCCAGCTTTTCCTTCTCCTGCTTCTTGCTTCATCTGGCACAAAACCCATGAGAAACCCCAGCGAGGATCCAGCATTTCAGCAATGTCTGACGGCAGCTGGGACAAATCCATTGCCTCCCAGCAGGAAAGTCACAACACAGCATCAGCCACCAGTTATTATCCAGCGGCGAGTGAGCCGGAGCCGGGATCCTCCCTGTCCTTCTCGGCTCCAATTAAAATGCAGCGAGGTGTGAACGACCCCAGAGCAGAGGAAAGGACTCAACAACCAGCACCTTTCCAGAAAGATGGAGCTGTGCAGGATGAGGATGCTCCCCGGGTGGAACAGGAGCTGCCGGAGCAGGTGATGCCCAGAAGGGTCCCCGCAGGGTCCTGCCAGTGACTTGGAGGAACCAACGCAGGGGATGTGGAGGGTGCAGCTCCACGGAGTGAACAGGCAGCAGCAGGCAGGGAAAGGCAGTCCAGGAGCTCCCAGGAGTTCTCTGGAGCTGGGACAGGCCATCCTGCCAGCAGTGGATTCCAGCAACACACGCACAGCTCTGGCTGCCCAAACGGTTCTTCTCCACCCCAGGATTAACCCCAGGAATGGGGTCTCCCCTGCACCAGTGCTTGTTGGGGTGCTGGCTGGTACTGCAGTGGGTGGGGGAAATGGGGCTCTTCCACCCCTGGCATCAGCACCAGGATGGGGACAGGCACAACCCAGAGGTGCTGAGAGGAATGGGATACCCACCCATGATCCCAACCTGCCATAAGAGTGTCCTGGAGCACCAGCTTCCCCCTGACAGGACACTGAGGGTGAGCTCAGACAGGGACCCCAGGGAGGGGGATCTACAAGAAGTCCCATTTTTACTGAGCCCCAGATCCCAGCCTGCCTTTGCCTGGTCCAACCCCCCGGCTGGAGCGGGGTCCCAGGGCCACTCACTCACCCCTTTGAGGTTGCTCATGGCTTGGAAGTAGATGAGATAGGCCTTCTTGGGCTCCAGGGGCGGGTTCCAGTAGCCGCTGTAGGTCTGGTTGTCCCCCACGGTGAAGGGCTTGGCCTCGGTGAGGCTGCTGGCCGGCAGCTCTGCCCCGAAGTAGTGCACGGAGCCGCGGGACACGGCGTCGTCGAAGGTCAGCGGCACCGGGAAGCACTCCTGCCCCCCCAGCTCCCGCTTCAGCTTCCTGGGACGCTCCTCCTCCACGATCACCTGGTAGGTGCTGGCGAGGGCCAGGCACGGGTTAGCTCTGGGAAAAACGGCCCTGCCCTTCCTTGAACCCACCCCGTTGTGGGGGTCTGGGCCTCCTGCAGGCCCGGCCTACCTGATGGGAGCCCCTCTGCCCTGCGCCGGCCGCAGCAGCACCGTGATGGTGCTCTCCGACTCGCTCAGGGGTGATGGCATGTCCCCGTAGTCGAAGGTGGGAGCTGCAAAGGGAGCAGGGGTGAGTCCTGGCCCCGAGGGAGGCACCTGGAGCTCCCCCCTGCTCAGGGGGGAAACTGAGGCAGGAGCAGCCTTGCCCAGGGCAAAGCATCACCCCGTGGTGTAATATGAATTACTGCAAATAAAGGAAACTCCTCCAGGTCTTGAACAAGAGTTGGGAGAGGACCCCTGGCTGTGCACCAAGGGGTGTTACCAATGCCAGTCTGGCAGAGGGGAGGAAATGAGAGCGGGATCCAACCTCAGCAGGACCCAAATGTTCCAGTCTTGGGATGTGCCCAGGGACAACACCTGGGATCACGGGCACAGTGTGAGCTTCCCCCCACCCAGGGAAGAAACATACCCAAGCCAGCCCAGCAGCACCCCCAGACCAAAGTGGGGAACTCCCTTGTGCCTTGTGGTCCCCAAGCCATCGCTGGCAGCCACTGGGGTCCAGCTTGAGCTGCTTTGTTTCAATGCCCCCATTTGGGCTCATCTCAGCCCATCTGCTGCAGCTCACAGCGATGCCACGGGCATGAGCAAAGAGCCCCGAGTACTGCACAGCTTATTAACAAAGCCCAGTTAATCCCTCGCTTGGACACAGAGCTCAGACAGCCCCAGTCACCAGCTCTGGGCTGGCCGGACTCCCCAGCCAGGGACCCACCGCTCTGGGGGCTGCCGGGGGGCTCACGGCACAGCTGCCACCACCAGAGCATCTTCCACGGCAGCATCCAGCCACCAAAAGCCTCCAGCCGCCAAAATCCCGGGAGCGCGCCAGAAGCTCCGCACCGCCACGGGATATCTGCGGGGAGGGGAAGCCCCAGCAGCAGGCACGGGGTGGGGACCCTACCGGAGATGTTGGTGGTGATCTCGGTGAGCGCCGTCTGGCCGAAGCCCTTGCCGGTGCGGGCGCGCACGGAGAACAGGTAGGTGGTGCCGGGGTGCAGGTTGGAGAACACGTGGTAGGTCTCGTTGCGCAGCTTGGACACCGTGCGCCGCGGGCCCGGCACGTTCACCGCCGGGTCCGAGGACTCGATGCTCTGGTAGCTGATCTGCAGGGACAGGGCACAGCATCACCCGTGGCCGTGGGAGAGGGGAGAGAGCCCAGATCCGGGTGGAGAAGGGATTAAAGCGATGAGTTCAGAGGAGGGGATGGTCACGGGGCAGCCTGGAGGCAGGCAGGGACTTTTTGAGGTGAAATAAAAGCTGGAAAAGCCAAAGGGCTCGGGGGCAGCAGCAGCAACACTGCAGCTGCCTCTAAGCTCTATGACCAACTCCAGAAGTTGTCCCAGACCCCTCCACTCACCCCCCAACAGGACCCTCCCATGTCCCTGTGTCCCCACGGTGCCACCCTGGCCAGAACGTACCTCGTACTGCGTGATGAGCCCATTGGGCTCCACCGGCTCCTCCCACTTCAGGAATATCATGTCCTCCAGCGGAGTGAAGGTGAGGGACTCGGAGGCGATGCCACCAGGCACTGGGGAAGGAAAGAGGATGTGCTTGGATGCAGCAGGAAACCAGTCTGGAAGGAGAAATCCTCCAGAAAAGCCCTCCAGTAGCTGCGGCCATGACCAAGCCACCGCATCCCCTCTGCCACGTCACCCATATCCAGCATGTGCTGGAGGTGGCTGGTGGCTTCCGCTGGCTGGTGGCTCCCCAGGAAGAAGCCCAAGGCATTGATGCTCCTGGACCTGCTGGTGACACCTTGCCACAGGAGGGGGAGGTCCCCACACCAGCACAAACCCCACAGGTCCCATTTCCAGCACCTCAGCCCATGCACAGGCACCAGCACAGAGTGCCCGAGCTCTCCAGCGCAAGGAAAAGAAATAAATTCCCTTTTCCCCCAAACCCAAATCCCCCTCGGCGCCATCAGCATCCTGTGGAGGAGACACTGCCAGCGAGCAGCAACATCCTCATGTGCAGACGGGCTCAGTGTGCCCCGGCCTCCCCTCTAATTAACACCACCACAATAATAATAACTGTAATCACCGGCGGCGATCAGCAGCGCCAGGATCAATATATGCTCCTTTATCACGGATCTCTCCACCCGAGGGCATCAGCAACGAGAGGCAATCGCTCGGGAAAGCACTGGCAGCATCCCCCACTCCCAAAACACCTCCCCTCTCCTTGCAGGGGACAGAAGCTCTTCCCCCTCTGCTTGGCTTTTTTTGCAGCTTTTGTTCGGGTGTAATTACGGGCCGGGAGAGAGGGATTGCCTCCCGCGCTTCCCACCGTGCCAACACAACGTTTCCACTTGATTTACAAGTTAATTTAATCAGAGGCACCGTGTCCTACGCGTGTACACAGGCGCTTATTAAATCCGGGAGAATTACGGAAACCTGTAGGGCAGGAAAGTGTGTACCTATAGAGATTGGTTTTTCAATATACAGAATATATATGATTATATATTATTTTCTATTATTATATATAGCCTGCATTATATAGGCAATTATATCTTATTTAATATTATTATATATTGTATCATGATTAAATTTTCATCCATAGTATAATATATATATTATCTTAATATTATCATACATATAGCCTATATATCCATATATATACATATAAAAAAAAAATATATATATATAAAAATACAGGCATCACGTGCTTCCATGCCAGGTTGAGACAGGCAGAGGATGCACACAACAGCCCCCAGGTGTGCATATACCCCTCTGCCACCCATATATGCACATATATACATTTTTTAATGGAATTCTATATATTTCTCCTGGTTTGCGTGCACTCTGCCTGCAAGGGAGAGAACTGGCTCCCCACAGCACCAACACACTGCAGTGGTACTTCCACAGGTACCTGGGCTGGAGTTTCATTGTTTCATGCACACACAGAACAAAATCTCCAGGTATGGGTCACCTGGATCCATATGGGGCACCAGAACACCAGCTGGACAACCCATGGATCCAGCATTCTTCCCTCAGTGTTCTGCCCACACATCCAGCACAACCTTGCCCAAGGTCCAAGAGGGATGCTGTGAACAACACCCTTGCTTTGGCCCAGTTATCTGGATTTTCCAGACCAAGACCAAGCTATGGGGATGTGCATCTTTGCACCGAGACCAGCCCGGGTGCCAAAACTGGCCTTGCGACAAAATGATCCACAATTAAGGGTCCTATTATTAACAAGCCTTCAGCACCTTGGCTTAATTGCATGGGCAGCTGCTCATTCCCCAGTTCTAGGAGCTCGAATCCTCATCATCCCAGACAGGCAGGGAGATGCTGGGCCAGACACACATCCACAGGTGGATATCCATAGATCCATCTCAGTGAGACTGAACGTACACACAGCCCCAGGTTCAATTCAAGGGGGAAGCCACCAGCCCCAGTTAATTGAGGCACAGGGAAAAGCAGCTGGAGTGATTATAGTATAGCAAAAAGACATCTGGAGCTCCTGTATTAATATTCCATAAGCAAACAGCCGGAGCAGTCACAGCCCAGTGAGAACAACTGGAGCAATTAGAGCTGGAAAATAAACCACAGGGAGGGTGGAGTTGGGTGCCCCCGGTGGGGCAGGCTCAGGGCTGGGGACGTGGAAAGTGCTGGTGTGCAGAGGAAGGTGCTGGATTTAGGCTTTGGAGATGAAAACAGGACCTGGAGACACTTCCAGCTCTGTTCCAGCTCTTCAGGTTTTGCTTTCCAGCCTGGGAAACAGGAGTGAGCATCACACACACAACAGTGAGTCCCATGCACGGGAATTCCATGGCAGGCTTCTCCTCAGGGGTCCTCAGAGGATCTGCAGCGGGCTGGATCCTTTGCAATTACCACTTCTTCCACTTTGATGCTAGAAACTGCTTTGCAGATTAATTCCGTTCTTGCTGAACAGGTGACTCCGTGAGAGCCAGGGATGCTCCAGCCACACTCAGCCCCCAGCACTCAGCAGTGGGAGAGGCCAGCCCTGGATATGGCCTGTCACTGCTGGATGCCACTGGACACAGGGAGCCAGCTCTGTCCTGCACCTCCTGCCATAGCCACTGGATCTCCAGAGCCCAGAGTGACCCAGGCACTGCTGATGGAGAGCTGCAGTCAGGGATCACGGAGCAAGTGAGGCCAGACCTGGGAGATCTCTCCAGCAGCCTCAGTTTGAACACATCCTCAGGGAAGGGCTGGGCCAGAACAAGAGATTCCACAACCAAGTTCTGGAGCAATGCTGCAGCCTCCAAGGAGGATGTCCCCCTGCTCAGGTGACAGGGAACCCAACCCTGGGGCACAGCCAGAACAGGAGGAAAAAAGGAGCAATGCTGCTGCTGCCAGGAAACGGGGCCCTGGTCACTGCAGAGCTCCTCTGCACAACCCAAACCCACCTGAGGGCAAACTTCATCAGGGAACAGCACTGGGGGAGCTGAGCAAAGCTGCCCTGGGTAACAGCACCTTCCCAGAAATGCAGCAGTGCCGGACCCAGCAGCAACCACGTAGATAAAAAGATGTCACCTAAGTGCAAAGCATTGATTGTTTTAATTGCTGTTATTATCACTGCCAGGCTTTGGTTCCCAGTAAGGGATGACCCGTGCTGGGAGGAGCTGGGCATGAGCCAACTCTCACACTCCCCACTGGATCCACCATGGACAGAACTGCACTGCAAGGATGAGGGCAGTGTGCCTGCAGTGACACTCCCCTCATCTCCCCAGGCATTTCCCTTTCCCAAACACCATCACTGCCCCTTTCTCTCACCTCCCCTTGCACAGCCCTGGGGATGCAAAATCCTTTTCACCTCCCTCTTGGCTCAATGGCACAGGAGATATTCCCATCATGCCCATGGGCCAAGAGCCAGGGATGCAGCCCACGCCCTGGGAAACACCCCAGCAGCTCATCAGCTACAGAGTCCCATTTTTGAGGACGATGCACCCCCCTGAGCAGACTCACCATCCTCATCCGTCTGGAAGATCACCTCCTTGCCCTCCTTGCGCCCCTCGGGGTTGGAGAGGATGAGCTTGACGTGGATGTTCTTGTAGGGCAGCAGGTTTTTGATGGTGAAGCGGTTGGCGTTCCGCTCCATCTTCACGCACTCCTGGAAGGTCTGGTTGTGGCCGCTGCCCACCAAGTAGCGGTAGCACAGGGACACAGTGTAGGTGTGGCAGCGGGTCAGGTTGTAGCCCAGCGGCTCCCACTGCAAGGTCAGCTGCCTGGACTGGATTTCGGAGAAAGCCAGGCCTTTGGGGGCCCGCATGGGCTCTGCGGGGGAGGAGATATGGGGAGAGACAGTGAGGAAGCAAAATATCTCATGGATTTATGTGTATCATTAGGGAAAACCATTTTACACTGTCGGGACAAAAGGGGTGAGTGCAGAGAGCAGCCCTGACCCCAAAATTGGGACCAGCCCCAGCACGGGATGCTGCTGCCCTGCAGACAGGGCTGGGGACATCACTGGATCTCACAGCCACCGGGGAACAGCAGCCCCCACAGGCTCATCCTGCCCTGCAGAGCTGAAGCTGGGTACCAGGCCCGCTGCCCCAGTGGGCACCGGGAGCGCTCACCCCACGAGCAGCCCCAGATAACCAGAGAGAGGTGCCCATGCCACAGCAGCCCTCACGCTGTCATTAAGCCCAAATCAGGCTCCTGAGAGGAGAGAGACCAAGTGCCATCGCTGGGAGGGAGCTTAATCAGCTCTAATTGGCGTGAACAGGCAAAGTTGTTGTTAATGAGGAGATGAGCTCCTCTGCCAACAGCACGGTTAAGAGCACTAAACTCCTCTCCACACCCGCGGGTGGTGGGAAGGGCTCCGGGTGCCAGGGACCCCTCCCCAGGGATGCCCGTGGCTCCCACCTGCACACTTGGTGCGGCTGATGAGGGGCGGCCCCGGTTTGCCGGTGCCGCCCTCACCGGGCCGGGTGAGCAGCACGCTGATCTCGTACTCCGTGTCGGGGTCCAGGTGCCAGAGCTTGTAGGTCTGCATGTTGACAGCGTGCACCTCCGACCAGGGCCCCGAGGTCATGCGGTACTCGATCTCCTTGCGCACGATGGGGCCGTCGCCGATGATGGAGTTGGTGTTGAGCTGGATGATGAGGTAGGTGGAGCCGGCCCGGAGCAGCTGCGGGGGTGCAATGGGTGTGGGGGGCTCTGGAAGAGAGCGGGGAAGGGGCAGGTGGAGCATCCCCAGAGCCAGGCCAGTGCTGGCACAACCAGGGGTACCACAATTTTATTTTATTGTTTACAAGCTACAGTCAACACATTCCCAAGGTCTCTTCCCACACCAGCCCACCACATTCAGCCTGGAGAAGATTTGGGGTGACCCAATTGTGGCCTTCCAGTATCTGAAGGCCTACAGAAGAGACAGAGAGACTTTTTACAGAGAGGGACTTTTTTCAAGATCATAAAGTGACAAGCCAAGGGGGAATGCTTCACACTGACAGAGAATAGGTTTAGATTGGCTATTAGGAAAAATTGTTCCCTGTAAGGGTGGTGAGGCCCTGGCACAGGTTGCCCAGAGAGGCTGTGGCTGCCCCATCCCTGGAAGTGTCCAAGATCAGGTTGGACCAGGCTTGGAGCACCCTGGGATAGTGGGAGGTGTCCTTGCCCATGGCAGGGGGGTTGGAATTGGATGATCCAACTAAGGACCCTTCCAACCCAAACCATTCTGGGATTTGTGCTGCAGGGCATGGGACAAACTGGGATTCTGCACCCAAAGGACGTGAGAGTCACTGAAGTACAGGAGGGCACCATCCACTCTTCAAACCTCAGCCCATGCCTGTACCCTCCAACACCTTCAGTAAAGCTTTAACAGCTGCAATAGGGTTTCATCTGATCAAACCTTAATTATCTTTGTAAGACACATGGCCCAGCATGGTGCCGCACAGTTTCACCATAATTAATTAATTCCCACCTACTACAATCAAAAATAAATGATCTAAGGCCACCAGGAAAGGCAGTTTCTGGTTTTATGCTGCACAGTCCACGTGCAGCAACTCACCCGCAGTGAGAAACTGCAACCCCAGCGTCCTGGGCGTCCCATCTTCCTCTGCAAACAGCGGAGCAGGAAAGGCCCCTCCATGACCCAGAAACACGGGGGGCAGGAGCCGCTCACCCACCTTTGACGATGAGCTCGGCGAAGTTGGAGACACCGGCGCCGCGCGCGGACTGGGTGACGCAGCGGTACAGGCCCTGCTCCGCCCGGGACACCGCGTCCAGCTGGAACGTGGCCAGGAAGCGCCGGTGGCTGATGTGCTTCACCGAGGCAGCAGGGACCACCTCGCCGCTCTGCCTCTGCCCCACGGGAGAGACACAACGTCACGGGGGGCACGGCGGGACCTCCAGAGCCACCAAAGGCGTCCCCAAATGGCGTCTGCCCGAAAGCGGGGCATCGCCCTTCTCCCGCCACGTCCAGCGGGGTTCTGTCCCAGAGGGAAGCTGTGTGTGCGGGTGGCCGTGGGGACGCTGGTTTCACCAGCACCACTCCTCACCTGCATGAGGAAGCGCTCGGCCTCGGCGGCCTTGCCGGCGGCCACGCACTGGAAGGTGGCGTTTTGGCCTGCGTTCACCTCCACGTCGCCCAGGCGGGAGAAATGAGGCGCTTTCGCTGCGAGGGACACAAGTGAGAGGTGAGGAAGGGCCCGAGCTCTGAGGGGACCCACAGCAGCACTGCTGCAAAAATCCCTCCACACCCGAGAAACCACCCAGGATGTCATGGCTGAGCCAAGCTCTGGACAGGCCTGATCCCCATCCTCACGGCCCAGCTCCACGTCAGGAATTTGTTCCTGTCCCCACAGAACCAGCCATGTCCTAGGGAGGGATGGTGCCAGATGCAGGGTAGGGGCTTGATAGAGGGGGCAGGTTTCCTACCCAGCCTGGAAGAAATAGGGGGTGAACCCCAAGAGCCAACATGTTGGGACAGTCTGGGATTTTGGGTTCCAACCACCCCCCTCTTGATGAGGACTCTCAGGTGCCAACTTCAGTCTGTGCTTTTCCAAGGTTTTATAAAAACTGGAGCTGATAGGGATGCGGATGGAAAAGAAAATGGAAAAAGGAGCCCCAGAGGTACCCAGGAGATGGAGCTCCACCAACCCAGGACATCAGGACACCCAGGTGCCACCAGGCTGCACCCTGGTGCCAGTCCTTCCGCTCTCCCCAGGACCATCCCAATGGACACCAGCTCCAAGCCCTGCTGCCCAGCCCAGCCCAGCCTTACCTAACCCTAACCCTAACCCACATCCCTCAGGTCCCATCCCGGGGCACTCACAGCACGGATAATTCAGGAGCAAAATGTCATCCAGGCCCAGGTAACCCCTGCGCTCGCTGGAAACCACCGCCTCGAAGAGCACCTGCGGCACCAAACAGGGGGGTCACCCGTGGCCGGGGGGTCCTGGCCAGGCGGGGGGGTCTGCTGGGGCTCACCTGGTACTCGCTGGGCCAGAAGAGGCTGACAGCCAGCTCTGCCTGGTGCCACTGGCGGCCATGCGAGCCGGACGCGTTCCAGACGGCGCTGCCCACCAGGCCCCCGGTGACCCGGACGTAGGCGCTGAGGGTGCCGGGGCTGTGGCCGTCCCGGCTGAACATGAAGTAGCTGAACTGGAGGCAGTGGGTGTCATTCTCGCTCAGAGCCTGGAACAGCAGGTGAGCTTTCTGGCCCGGGGCGTGCTGCGAGGAGTTCACCATCAGGTAGGAGCCTGCAGTGGAGGGGAGAAGGGGGAGAGCGTGGCGTAACTACCAGGATGGGAAGGGTCTGGAGGGGCCCCAGGAGGAGCAGCTGAGGGCACTGGGAGTGTTCAGCTGGGGCAGAGAAGGCTGAGGGCAGAGCTCAGGGATCTGCAGCTCCTCCCGAGGGGCAGCTCCCATCTCTGCTCCCTGGGACAGGGACAGGAGCCAGGGAATGGCTGGAGCTGTGCCAGGGCAGGGTCAGGCTGGAGAGCAGGAAAAGGTTCTTTTTCTGGGGTGCTGGGCACTGACCAGGCTCCCCAGGGAATGGGCACTGCCCCAAGGCTGCCAGAGCTCCAGGAGCCTTTGGACAGCGCTGCCAGGGATGCACAGGGTGGGATTGTTGGGGTGTCTGGGCAGGGCCAGGAGCTGGACTCTACGATCCCTGTGGGTCCCTTCTAACTCAGGAGATTCTATGATCCTAATCTCCCTGTTCCACCTCTCCTGAGCTTTGCTGGCAGCGATGGAGAAGGGGGAGTGTGTGGGAGTGCAGAGATGCTCCTGTCCCCCAGGGCACTGGTCCGTGTGGCCCCATGAGGATGTGCAGGACAGGAAGGACTCAGGATGGAGTCAGGGTCAGGTGCTTATGTGGGCAGCAGCAGGACACTGAGATGGGGCCTGGCTGCTGGATGAGGAGGGAAGGATCAGGCCTGCTGCCACCCCAGGGTGCCAGGGTCAGGAACGGCTCCGACACCGCTCTCCTTTAACTCTCACAGCTTTGGCTGCATCAATCCCCCTCCCCAGCAGGGCCCCAGCTGTTTAATTCCCATTCCCAGCTCCTCGTATCATTTACCACGCAGTTGTCGCCACGTTTAAACTGTGCTCAGCAGGTGCTCACAGGGGGAAAAAGCTCACTGGCTTCACGAGCAGCAGCAGCATCACAGCTCTGGGGGACACCAGGGATGGCATTCCCAGACCCGCCCCACCACTGGCAGCCTTTGGCATCCCACCTCCCATCACCTAAAATCACCAGCAGCAAAACCACGAGCACCAGTGCAGCCTCGAAGTCATACTTATAGGGCAGGCAGGAAGAAAATCCCAAAGGGGATCCCAAAGGAAGCGTCATTCCCTGCCCTGCACCCTCCAAGCTGGGCAGGCTGGGGGCAGGAGGGGGATGCAGGAGGGGGAGGCAGGAGTCCCAGCTCTTTGTAGCAGCCCCTGGAGCCATCCAACATGGCCGTGGGGCTGGACACAGGATGGATGGGATACAGGGTGGATGGGAAGCTGCCCACCAAATCCTCCCCCTCACCAAAGACAAGGGCATTATTAATCTCCCTTTTAATAAGAGCAGAAGCTGTAAGTAACAAAGCTGGGCCGTTTATTCAAGCCTACCATTGTTTTCCTGACAGTCGGTGCTTCGTTGTTAATTAATTCTCAACTCAGGCGCTTTCCTCCCATCGACTCCCACTGAGCAGCTCCAAGAAAAGCCTAATGAAGGTGCAGGGGAATTGCAGGGGGCACCCATCCATTCCCCACATCTGGGATCACAGGGGGTGCTCATCCATCCTCCTGCACGTTTGGGATCACAGGGGGGCCCATCCATCCCCCCAGCATTTGGGACCTGCACCTGAGGGGACCCCAAAACACCCAGCTGGGGTGACACGGTGCCAAGTAGCACACGGATCTCCCAGTGCTTCCTTTAGGGATGGGAGCTGGGGCAAGGGAAAGAAATCACTAAAAAGGAGAATTTTCCCCGTGCCACTGACCCGTGTGGCCGCCCGGCCCTGCCAGCCCCTTGGGGTGGCTACTCAGGGTGAAATAAAATGATGACAATTTATTTCCTCGGAGTCCAGCACAGCTCGTTTCACCCACAGAGGGGAAGGCACTATGTCCATGCTTCCCTTTTTTTCTCCTCTCATTTCCCCCAGCAAAATTACTTCTGCTCTAACGAGATCAGCCCCATTTGGTCCAGGCGACAGCAGAGTGGAGAGAGGCCATTGACCCACCCCATGCCAGGGGACATCTCCCAAAAGCCACCTCATTAACAAACAGCCCTCGTTAACAAACGCAGGCCCTTCCTCCTGCCCTCCCTTTACAAACAAAAAGCCACAGGACCAAAATAAAGAGGCCAAGACTAAAATTAAACCACTGGTGAGTTATTTTAAAAGACAGAGAATGCCCATTAAGGTCACCCGGGCACAGGGATCCACCTGAGCATCCCTCATCAGGCAGGGCTTCCCACACACACCATTTTCCCCTTTTAATTTTCTTCCCAGTGTTGCAGCATTGGAAAAAGCAGGTTCCAACCACTCGCTTTTGTGCTAATTATATCCTCCTCTGCTGTAAATATCTGGCATTAGCTTCAAGCCCAGGGTGTGGGTTGGGTTTTTTATAAATACAGGAGAAGCAGAGGTACTTTAAACTGCCAGAGGGCAGGGTGAGATGGGATATTGGGAAGGAACTGTGAGGGTGGGGAGGCCTTGGCACAGGTTGCCCAGAGAAGCTGTGGCTGCCCCATCCCTGGAAGTGTCCAGGGCCAGTTGAAGCCCTGCTCACCCACAGGGAAGGGGCAGCTCCTTCCATCGTGCTGCCCATCCCAAGGGTCCTGCCCGCCACTGCATCTCTCCAGGAGAAACCCAAACAGCCCTGCAAGAAGAGGAGGGAAGAAACCGCTCCCCCTGCTTCCCTGTCTCGATGAGTTTTTCCTCCTACAAAATCACTGAGAGATAAAAATAAAAAAAATTTAAAAAAAAAAATTCCAAGAGCTATTAGAAGGCAGGGAAGGCAGGCGGGATGACAGGGAGAGGGCGGCACTGCCAGACAAGAGGTGCCAAGGGACCAGGTCTGAGCACTGCAGCATCTGTCTCCAGGAAATCCCACTGGAAGATAAACCTGACACGTGCCAGATCCTTCTCCATGTCAGAGCCAGCACGGGAATCAGGGAACTACTCCCCACTGCTGTGCTGAGCATCTCCCAGGGGAGCCCCAGCGCCAAGGGCTGATCTCCCACCACCACAGGAGCCTTGGACAGACTGCAGCAATTCCCACAGGAGCCAACAACCAGGCTTCGTTCTTCTAGGGGTTTATGGATGTGCAGCAGGAGATGGCTGGAAAGTGGTGCTGGAGCTGAGAGCTGAAGGGTCAGCTCCCTGGCTGGGATGGAGGGACATCAGAGCTCACCAGGGTGGGGACAACAGCTCGGTCCCCCCCCAACACAGGGACAGGGCTATGCAGGGACACAGCAGCAGCTCCGTGCACAGAGTGAAAAGCCAAGCATGGAACAGAAGCTCCCATCCACAGGGGAATTCCTAATGTCAGTGAGTTTGGGAGGAAAATCTAGGAAAAAGCACCATTTGAGGAAAAAACTCACCCATAAATATGTTGGCTTAGTATTTTGAGTGAGGGACCTTAGAGCCCCTTCCAGTTCCTAGAGGGGCTCCAGGAGAGCTGGAGCGGGACTTGGGACGAGGGCCTGGAGGGACAGGACATGGGGAATGGCGTCCCACTGCCAGAGGGCAGGGTTAGGTGGGATATTGGGAAGAGATTCTTCCCTGTGAGGGTGGGGAGGCCCGGGCACAGGGTGCCCAGAGAAGCTGGGGCTGCCCCTGGATCCCTGGAAGTGTCCCAGGCCAGGTTGGCCGGGGCTTGGAGTAACCTGGGATAGTGAAAGATGTCCCTGCCCATGGCAGGGGGTGGAATGGGATGAGTTTTAAGGTCCCTCCCAACCCAAGCCAGTCTGGGACTGCAGCCTCACACCTGCCTTACCCAGCTCCCTGCAACTGCTCCTTTAAAAAAAGAACAATAAAGAGTTGAATAAAAAAAAATCCTGATTGCAACGTGGGAGAGACCCATCCATCACCTTTAGGTGAAAGAGAGACAAGTCGGGGAGGGGGGGGAACCCCAAACCAAACCAGAAAGCAAGAGGAAAGTGGGATGGGAAGGTAGCACCAGGTGGCCAGCAGCCAGCACCCGCTCCAATAAATCCTACGCTCCTTGGAACTGGCTGATCTCCAATAAAAACTCATTTTAATCTGAGACCACGAGACTCCTTTGGAAAGTGCTCCCTGGAGAGGCCCTGGTGCTGTGAAATCCCCTTGATCCCCCGAGCTGCCGCAGGGACCAAGGGGGTGATGGGGCAGCAGGAGCCTCGTGTGCAGCTCCCCACCCAAAACAGGGTAAAACCACCCAAAAACAGGGTCCCTGCACCCACTGGGTGCCCCAAGACCACGAGCAAACAGCATCTACCTGGTCCTAGGGGAGGAACAGGGACGAGCATCCTCTTCCCAGGTGACACTGAGATGCTCCATGCTCACACCATCCAACCTGGGATGTCACACTCACTTCCCCATCAATCCTGGAGTTCACTGCTTAAGTTCTTTGCATTCCTTTAAGCTCCCATCTCCTGCTGACCCACAGTTAATTCCTTGAGCAGTAAGAGCAGTCCCATTCCACCCGACCCCTCCAGCCCCCTGCAAGCCCCCAGGCTTTAAACTCGGGCAGTTCACTGCAGATTTTAAATTACAGCTGAAAATTGAGCAGAAAACTCAACTAATTACAGGTTGCAGACTCTCCATCACGAGCCCAGCTCTGCTTCTCCCAGGAAACCCCCCCCAGACACACACCAATTAGGATAGCTCAGTTTAAAGCAATTATTTGGAAAAATCATCAAGGGAGGAACAGGGATCTGTCAGCAATCCCATGGGCAGGCTGAGGGTTATCTGCCCCCATCCAGCACCCAGGACATGCCAGCAGGGACAGGATGGAAGGAAAAGGTGATGGGAAAAGGTAAAGGAAGAAGAGAGTTAGTGGAGGGTGAAAAGCCAAATTAGGCCCTGGCATGAACAAGGCACAAGAAAAGCAGCTGGAGGCAGACTGATGGAGCAGCAAAGAGTTTTCTATAAAGCAGGTAGTATTTTAATAAATAAAAAAGGTTATTTTTACTCTTGAGCTCTAAACCAGCACTCCTGTCTTTCTGCCTGTCCTCAGCACAGGACTCAGCTCCCAGGCTGGGCAGGAGCCAGCAATCCCAAAAACAAGGAGCATCCCAAACCCAGAGCAGCTCACTGAGCAAGTGGGTTCAGGCACGACTCAAGGGGGTCACAGTGGGACAGGAGTTTGGAGCTGGGAGCGAACGAAGTGCCCAGATCCAGCCGGGCACGGTGCCCACACCATCCTCGTGGAGAGGGAAGCTCCCCACGGCTGCCTGGCTGGCTCTGCTCCTCCAGCCTGGCCATCAGAGAGGAAGACAGACCCAGAAAACAACACAAAATGGTTTAAAACCGATGAAATTCTTTTTTAAAGTACATTTTCAGTTTCTTCCTTACAGTTCTCAAGACTTCGAAGACGCCTCCAACTCACAAGTCCTTCCACACACGTGAAAAAGCTAGAAACATGGGGGTTTTTCCCCTTTTCCTCATCTCCCAGAGATGGGAATTTCTCAGGAGCCTGTGAAGCTGCACGAGCCAACACAGAGGGAGGGAAGAGCAGGTGGTGGCTGCAGATGCTGGGCATGGAGAGCGGCTCCCAAGGTGTCCCTCTACGAGGGGATCTGGGTGCATCCTGGCTGGCAGCAGCCAGATAATGCCAGATGAAGAATTTGGCATCGCTGGAGAAGCTGCTGAGACTCGCAATTCCCGAGCAGCTGCGGGCAGGGGGATGCCATGGCAGAAGGACATCCTGCAGCAGCCCCCAGCCAGCCCAGGGCCAGGGCTGGGGCAGCAAACACAGCCATGGCAAAGATCACTTGGAGAGAGAGAAAAGCTGGGAATCTTGGCTTTCCAGCCCAAAAATCCATGACTGGACTGACGACAGGCTCCCCCAGCCCCTGCCCAGGGGAGGTTGGGGATGGCCCGGCAGTGACACGGGGCTCAGAGCCACACGGTGTCCCTGTTAAATCCCCCTCCTCTCCCAGCAGCAGCAGCAGGGCCCCACATTCCCTGTTCCCAAGGGACACCTCCCTCAGGGCAGCATCCTGCCCTCGCTGTGCTGAGCACTGGCACACCTCATCACACCCAGCCCTCACAACCAGGGAGAAGCCAAGCCGCAAACACTGCGGGAGTGAAACCAGGAGAGGCCACACAGTCCAGCCCTGGAGCACAGGACACAGAGGTGGCTCGGGGACAGAGGCCCCAGGGACACGGGGGGACGCCAGGACTCACCGTGGGGCAGGTCAGGCGTCAGGTGAGGCATCAGGTAACTGCGGATGAGCTCCCAGTCGAAGTCATCGTCCTCGCCCTGGCTGTACTCGCACTGGTTGGGGTCACTGTCCTCCTCGAAGGTGCAGCCAGCTGTGGGGAGACACCCATCAGCCCCCTGAGCCCCCCAGGGCGGCTGCTCCCGCCCCAAAAGCCCCCCCAGGGTGGTGTGATGCTCCTGGAATGTTGGGGGGCTCCAGGCACCCCCCCCCAGGTGAGCAAGGGTTTGGTCCCGGGGGCTGCCACTGCCCCACGGCTGCCCGGCAGCTCCACCAGTGAAAGGAGCTGGCAGGGCTCAGCTCCCAGCTCTGCTTCCCGGGGGCCAGGCACCAAAACAGGGGTTTCTCCCACAAATCAGCCCTTGGCTGCAGCGGTCACACAAAATTCCTGCTTTGACCCCAACCCTCTGCCTGCAGACTGGGCTCCTGGGGGTCTGTCCATGGCCTGTCACGAGTGTGGCAGGGCTGAGCTGGGACCTCCAAGCCCCCTACAAACAGACCACTGAACCCCCGTCCCCGTGGGACGGCACCGCCAAGTCCTTTTATCACTTATATTTTACTACTTATCATCTCCTGGGGGGCCGGGGTTGTTTACACAGCACCTCCCCAGTCCACAACGTGCTCGACTGAGCATGGAGACGTGGAATCAACGCCAAAAGGCCACTTCTCCCCACATGAGGTGACACAAGGAGAGCCCCCCATGGCACATCCAGCCCCCCATCATCCCACATTCCAGCCATCCCCATTTTCCCACATCCAGCCATCCTCATCATCCTGCACCCAGCCATCCCCATCATTCCAGCCCCTCCATCCTGCATCCAGCCCCCACATCTTCCCACATTCCAGCCCCTCCATCATCCCACATCCAGCCCCCCTCCTGAANCCCACATCTTCCCACATTCCAGCCCCTCCA
>WBMZ01014469.1:0-155597 GCA_013400975.1 Atrichornis clamosus
GGCCCCGCGCGGGGCGGGCGCGGCCGCGGGCGCAGCGAATCAGCGGGGCCCGGGCCGCGCATAAGAAGGGCGGGCGGGGGCCGGCGGCGTCCCTCCCGGCGGCGGCAGGATGCACCATGAGGAGCTGGCGTCCCTGCAGCGGCCCCGCTACGGCTGTGAGTGGGGTCGTGGAGGGGCTTTCGGAACCTTTTCTTATTCGTGGCTGTTTTGGTTTTGTTCTGTCCCGTTCCCTTGCCTGCTTTCCCGGTTTCGTACTAAAAGAGCGAGTTGAAGGGAAAATAAAACCCGCCCAGCAGACTCTGCGGCAGCGGGTAGCGCTCCGGCTCCTTTTAGGTTAGCTCGTAGCCAGCTCCGGCTGGGCTTTGAACAGGTTTTCACGGGGCTGGGTTTTGTTCTCTAACTTTCTGAATGGATTATAGCTGGAATTCCGCACTGTAGCTCGGGAGTTCTAGATTAGAGCTCGAGTTTCGGGTTTTAACGTTGTAACTTGGTGTTGTAGTTTTGGGTTTAACTTCGCAACTTCGTAATTTGCGTTGTCAATGCAGCTTCAGGTTGTAACTTCGCAACCTTTGGAATTTCCGATTATAAAATTAAACCTTTGCTTTCCAGTTTTATAACTTTGTCTTAGAACTTTGCAACTCTAACTGGGGAGAGGGGAGAGACTCTGCTGGTACCAGGCATCTCTTTTTAGAGGAGGTGTATTTAATTCCCAAACTTGTACTTAAGCAAAGCCCTGAAGCATCTTGCCTCCTTCTGCTGCAGGGCTCTCTCGGCAGTGCTGTGTCCTGCCGGGATCCTGCACCCGCCTGTGCTTTTCCTGGCTCCTGTGAGGCAGAGCAATGCAAGCCCATGGCTGTGCCATCCCGACAACAAATGCCTCTGATACTTCAGGCGTTGCAAAATGGGAACATGCAAATGATTTGCAAAGTTCACAACAACCCTGGCATCCTGTGGTCTAATGAGCAACTTCCCAGTTCTTATCATCGTAGCTTTGTTTAAAACTGGTTCTGAAACCTCCTTTTAGAAAGAAGCACAAAACCCCTTGGCAATGCCAGGGGCCACCTAGCTGCCACCTAGGGCAGGTAGATGGTGATGCTTGTTAGGAAGATGTTCGGCTTGGAGAATGCCATGCTCTTCTGCGAGTTTCTATTGATGCCCTCTATTGGGGCAGCTTGTGGAACCTGCCTGTAGGTTTCATTTTCCATTTTTCACCTTCATCCAGTAGGTGGATGAGGTCCTTGTGAAGGTGTGCATTCACTGGTTAGTACAGGCATAGTCTGACTGCCCATGCTACTGTGTTAGCAAAGGCGATTTTGCTTGTGGAGCCAGTCCTCTCAGCTGCAGTTGGGCAGTGTCCAGGTGGTATGCTGCATCCTTCTCAGCCTCAGTTTGGCAATTTGTCCACTTGCCTGAGATGCAGAAATGTTTGTTGTGTGCCCATCAAGACCCCAGCATCAGGGGCTTGCCTGAAAGTGCAGATCTGGCCTGGCTGGTCTCAGAGTATGAGAGTCTGGACAGGTAGAATTTAGTTAGACATGAATTGCAATGTAGCCAAAGATGATGCTTTGACTTAAAGGAATAGGCTCATCTTTTGAGTCTTCTTTCCTGCCTCGGTGTTGAGGATGATTTACCTTATTGCCAGAGCTGTTCAGAGTATTTTAAGGATCGTAGGCTTTATTTATTAAGGGATAGAATGACCATGTTAAGGATGCTAAAAGTAGTTTTGAATATATGGTCTATCCTCTCAGTGCTTATGCTTTGCTGTAATAGTTGAGAGCATTTCACTGTGGTTACCATGGAGAAGTTCATGTTCTGGGTTGTAGCCACTCTTGGTGTTATGTCTCCAGTGGCAGGGACAGGAGCAGATGAGAACATACTTGGCTTTTGTGATGTCTTCTTCCCTCTGATCAATACTGTCTGCTTGCTCAGGATCCAGTCGTTATTCTGTCCTTCTCAGAGTGAGAGTGTGTGACTGCTGTACCACACTGCACCCGCTTTTTTTAGGATGGAATTTTTGCTGCTGAAACATTTGAAATTACATTCTTTTCAAGGGACTAGGCAAAAACTCCTTAAATATGCCAGGCTGATGGGGATATTAAAAAAAAAAAAAAGAAACCAAACCAAAACAACCTCCATGGAGAATCCTATACTTTAAAAAGTAAGCCATAGCTTTGTTTGTACTGACAAGTAGAGGTGAATGTTCGGATTTTTTAACCTGTGTCTAGAAAAATATATGTGCTTTATCTGCACTGTATTTGGCTGCCATTTTGAGGAGAGAATCATCACCTTAAAAAACCGAATAAAAGAAAACTCTGCCTAACCAGAAAACTTACTCCAGCTTTATTTGAGCTCTTATGAAAGCACGTCATAAGTTGTAGGTTCTCCATATAACTAAAACTTTGCTTTGGGTTACTGGCAAAGGATTCCCTATGTTGAGAACACCACATCTATGCTGAATTTCCCAAAGAGTTAATAAGTTGTTCAAGTTAGGCTATCAGATTTCTAAGACTCCTTGCTATAGAGACCTAGAACTGTTTTAAACGTTTAACTTGGACTTTTGACTTTGGCTGCAGGCTCCTGGCAGAGTTTGTGTATTGCTCTGACGAATGCTAGTTTTACTATGATAATTTCCTGCAAGGTACTATATGAATCAGTACTATATGTATCAGCAGCATTTCATTTTGATAATTAGAGAGAAAGACATGCAAATTCCAGCTGCATTTTGTTGAGTGATGGATACAACTGAGGAAAAGGACTATCCTTGAGCAGAAGATCTTGTAGCACAAAGTGAGTAACTGGGAAGACATACCCTTAACTTTAAAAGCAGCTTTACATTACAAGCTTTGCTGATATGGTAACACAAAGAACACCCGGAAAAAAAATCTTAGATCTGATAATTTTCATCTTTAAAGTCAAGAAATAGATGAATGAAACCAAACAGTCCCTTTCTGGGTGGGTGATGAACATTGTTTGTGGGAGAATAAGGAACTCAGAGCAAAGTCTTAGAACCTTCCCTTAGCCTGTTAGGGCCAAAGCTTTGTGACTCCCTGGACCACTTATTGAAAGGTGTCTCTGACTCTGCATGCTGTCAGTATCTTAAAAGAGATGCAGAAGAGATTTCTGTTGGTGCTTCACTGAGCCCTTCATCTCCTGTACCAACTCAGGTGAGAACATAAAATTACAAGGAAGCAGTTTATACAGCAGAAAACATGTTAATAGGCACACTGCAACTGAATTTACGTAGTGTTTTCCAGTCTGGCTACAGCTGTTGCCTGGTTTATTTTTCAGTCCTAGCACAATCGGAAGCAAAGGTTCACAGAACTGCAAAGATCTGGGACTTGTGTTACAACTAGAGGTATGAGGGATTTTTAAAACAAAAATGGGGAAGATTATGAAGACCCCAAAAGTATAAATCTCAGATGTGTTTCACAGATTAAACATGAAGTTTTGAACATGGGCAGATAGCAAATCAGGCAGTGGTGTATCTTTGAGAATGCCCATTTCCTGATACTCTCAGCTCCTTTATAGCTAGTTTTCCCTGAAGTTGGTGTGCAGAAAAAAACTGCTTAAGTTTTTATGAAATGTCTGAATGACTTCACTGCACTTCCAGGAATGTAATGAAGCTACAGTAGGTGAGGCCATGAGTGTCTGGATTTGAAAAGGATTTCAGGCATTTCCATGCTCAGAGTAGCTGAAGTAACATATGCCCTGAGTTCCTGTCTGTGGAGTAGGAGAAACACTAGGTGCTTCAGCATAATCAGATGTTTCTGTTGGAGACAAACAGATAAAAGTCTTCACCTCTCCTGCTGAAGCCAGAAAGCCAGTTTCACTGGATATAGATGATGGGTAAATACAGGGGAAAACTGACTCTGTTATCCAGTGATGAGGGTGTTGCTTGTACTTCTGGTGCTGGCTCCCAGAACTGCTACTGTTTGGCACTAGGAATTAGGAGATGAGACAAATAAGCAGCATGAAGCTTCATGAAGGAGTGCTGCTCTGCCTGTGGAGACAGGCAGGGCAAACCTGAAGTGAAACACAGCCTACGCCTCTTTATGAAACTGCACCTAGCGTCTTTGTTCAGCAGGATGTGAAAGCTTGCAAACCAGTGGCTTTTCAAAAAGCTTTTAACATAAAAAATTACGAATGTGTCTGTATGTCTATTAAGTGCAGGGAAACAAATGCCTGTTTTTCAATTTAAAAGGGGGGAAAAATCTTTTGGTAAAAGTTCCATAGGATTTTCCTAAGTGAAAACAGATGGGATTTTTTTAAGCTGAAAAAAAGGCTTTACTGTATCCTCTGCATATATATTCTTTTGGGCGTATACTTTCTTGTAGTGCTTGTGGCTTATGAGAACACTTTTCTCCTTTTTTATTGATGGGTGTTATTTGGCAACCAAATACACTGTTTATCTCTTCCACTCTTTTGTAAGTTGCTAATAATTAAACTGCTGAGTGAGAACTCAAAAAGTTTAACTCCTTTGTTTAACCAAGTGCACATAATTCACTTGGTAGGAGTGGTTCTCTATGTATTTTTTGTACAAAGCAGGTTCATCTCCCCTGAAGTCTCCTGGTAAAGAAAGACAGAGCTATGTTGCAGCATGCTTAAAGCTACTTCAATGCTGTTGAAACAGGAAATATTAATATTGCACTGGAAACAGGATTTATAGCACATGTGAATGTGCTACATCAAGTCCAGTACTTGAGGCGGGGAGTAGGAAATACGCAGATTTGCAGCTTGCCTCTTCTGTCAAGTGGGGTTTCAGTTACATAATTTTTCTAGCTCAAAGTTTGCTCGATACTGTTGCTGATTCAAGCTGACTGTGTTTTACTAGGAATAACCCTATATGTAAGGCAGAAGGGAAAAAAAAAAGAACCTGTCAGTGACAGGCAGGACTGGTGGGTCGTGTTTCACTGCGATGATAAGCGAGTGTGCTCTCCTGTGCTCGCTCCTTGCAGGAAATTATTAACCTGTGTGTTTGCTTCACTTGTTCAGGCTGTTTAGTTGGGTTTTTTTGGAACAGGTATCCTTGAACTACTGCATGTTGTGGAATGAAAGTGCAGGTGCTGGACAGGGCAGGAGTTGTGCCCACCCTGGCCTGGGGACCATGATCAGGGAGGGCAGGGGCCAGGTGCCCCCATCCTGAAGAGGGGTGCCTGGTACCTGCTGTGGGCAACCTCATTTGCTGATTCTTGATAAGACAGGGTGGAGCAAGAGCTGTGTCCTGCGCAGCTCGTTCATGGATCAGCACTTCCTGTACCTTGGCACTTGTGTTCACCTTCAGAAAATAGTAGTGTCTTCTTCAGACTGGTGCCTGCTGGGCTTTGAAGAGGTTTGCTGTCATGTACTGCCTTGTTTTCACTGCTGATAGGAGAAAGGAGCAGCTGAGTATCTGACACAGGGACAGGGTTGTGCTGTAGACCAACATGTTGCCCTGGCACTACTCCAGCTATGTTTTGGCAGTTGCTGTGGCACAGGACAAGAGTGCCCTGGTCCATGGTAGTGAAGGTCTGGTGGGGCATGCAGTGCTCCCTGGTGGCCAAGGGCCTTGATAAGGTGGCAGGAGAGGGGGAGAATGGGATATTGAACCAGCTGGTGTTCCTATAAACTCTGCGCAGCTTCTAAATACTTTTTGAAATGTGTAAGCAAATAAAGAGCTATTAAGAACCTGTGCTGGTGGCTGGTTTCAGTGTTAAATTACTGTTTCGTTCAAATGAATATGCACTAGCAAGAAATACTTATCCAGAGAAATTATGTCAGTTCTTTGTTATCACTTACTGCCCAAGTCGAGGTCGTCCAGCTATAAATTCTTCAGGAATCAGATTCAAGGAGAACTTCAGAGCTCTGACTCATAACAACTGACAAACTGCTGCCAGCCCATAAAGACTTTCTGCCTCCAGGTGTGGTCCTGCCCTGTCTGCCAGCCAGGCTCCAAAGCTGTTAGAAACCACTGTCCTCATCTCAGGTGCTTATCTTGCCCTGGGTGTATCAGACTAAGCAGGCCGTGGCTTCTGCTAAAGTGAGTGATGAAGGACGTGGTCTCTTCCAGTCCTCTCCTATGGACTCTGACCTGCTTCTTTGAAAATGCAGTAAAAGCTTTTGTGGCATCTAACGAGGTTTTAAAACCAATTCTTACCAGGCTCCAAAGTGTGAAGAGGAATTTGTAGTCATGCATGCTATCAATCCTTTACTGTCTGTTCCTCCTGAAAATTCAGAACATCCTCCTCCATTTGTGCTTGATTTGTAAAACTGCTCTGTAAACTGACAATATTTGCAGGATTGAAGCCTTACAGCTTCCAGGAGCAGAGCACAGATTAATCCAGAGACAGCTGGAATGGGAAATGCCCAAACTCTGTTCAGAAGTTTTCTTCATTAAGGCAACTGCTCTTTCACAGGGTTATAGGTTTGAACTATAGGCAAGTAAATGTTTCACTTGTGTTTTGAGGGAGTTGTTTCAAAGATGTTTTGGGGAACCTTAGACAAGTACAAGGTCTACCTGTGCCTAATACTCTGGTTGAAGTGATTAGAAACAAGGTAAAAAAAACTTGAACAAGGACACATATTTGAGACACATAGTTGAGAACACCATCTAGGGTCAATATCTTTGATAAAATGCTGGTTTTAACTGGTGTCAGTTACACTGGGATCCTATCTCATGCTTTGCTGCAGACTGCTGCAACTCGTGAGGTTTCAGTAGCTTGAACTTGTCAAGTTGTCTTCAGCTGGTCTGTCACACAGATGAAGACAACTTCAGCTCTTGCCAGAATGAGCAGGCAATCTGTCAGGAAGCTAATCCCTCCTTGCAGAGCTGATTTGCATTGCTGGATTTGCAGTCACCTCTGGTCTCTGCGGGGAGGGACTGCAGGTCTCACAGCTTTGCCTGCTGGCAGGGGACTCTCTGGCGAGGTGGGACTGTGCCAGCCAGAATTTAGAAGTGTTAAAATTGCTCTGGAGCTGCACCCTGAAACTGTGGTTTTGAGTGTGCTTTCAGTCAGCTCTGCTGGTGGAAGAAGCGACCTTGACTCCTTCTGTGGAATTATTTTTGGCTGGATTAGGTGCCTGGTCTGGTTTGCAGCATGAACCCACAGGCAGGTCTGCCAACACAATGTAGTAGGTGGAGCAGGGCTGAGCACAAGCAGTTGGAGGAATGGCAGGTCAAATTAAAGCTGTGATACTGCTGCACATAGAGATCTGGAAAGTGTGCATGTGGTGGGGCAGGAAAATGTGCAAGCAGAACTCAAGGGCGGACTGGGGCACACAGGAAGGAGCATCACGTGCATCACCATGGTCCCCCCCAGCTGCCTCTGCTGTGGTGCCACTGACACCCTGGTGCCCTGTCTGCCTGCCAGGGCTGCCTTCAACTCTTCTGTTGCCCAAGCAGTTTTGAATTACAGGAATATTTTTGAGGTAATGTTGTCTTTGGTGCTGTAATTTCACAAATCCATGTCAGTAAGGGCATGGCAGTGTTAGCCAGGCAATGTTACAGAGCTAAGAAAATGTGAAGAAACTGTCTGAATCCTAGACTTCTCAAACATGAAAGAAAAATAAATGCTTTTTTTGCATAAAAAAAGATTCAAGACACTTTTTCAACCTTTTTGTAGCTGATAAAATTGCTCTTGACTTGCAGGGCCTCAGAATTGTGGGGATGAGATGTAACTTGTGGTATGTGCTGCTCATTTCTGGGATTTTTAGTTTTTTTGAAGACCAACATATTTACTGTAACTGGATGGTCTCTATTCAGTGGTAAACAATTCTAAAATTCCATATGTTCTCAATACAGTAGAGCAGAATAAATAATCATTGAAATAGCATGGGTGTGATTGTGGTGTAACTGAAAAGGAACATGAATGAGTCCTGGGTAGAGCAGGGATTATGTGTAGAGAAATCTGGGACAGAGCTTTTACCAAGGAAATATGGTCAGCTGTTTTTACAACACCAGGCATACAGTAAACGTGATCTCACTACATCTGAGCTGAGAAGCTGTTTTGAATACTGCTTTTCAGGCCAGAGCAGAGCACAGATTTCTTCACTGTGATTTAGTGGAGGCTGGGATATGAACCAGCCTTGCCTTGGCATTTGAAGCTGCATGGTAGCTGATTACTGAAGGTGAATAGACAGCTTAACTTCATGGACTGGATGTGGCTGCCTGCTACTTTGAATTTATATCACCTCTGACTATAGTAGTGGTGTTTAACAAATGGGTTAGAATAGTCCAAAAAATACACAGCTTTTATCGCTGATAAAGCCAGCCCCTTGTGTTCCAACTTCTATCTACATACAGAAAATGAGAAGTACAACCACATGGTTTTGCTGAAGATTTCACAGATATGAGCTGTTCTAAAACAAAATGAATCAAATTTCTTAGTACTGTGGTTAGTAACAGGCAAAACAAGGGCTGGTGTTTCCTATAACACTGAACCATGGCAATAACAGTTAGTAGTTTCCTCTTTTCTTTCTTTTCTTTTTTTTTTTTTTCTTTCTGCCACACTTAAACAAAATTAAGTAGCTTCATAAGTGTTTGTAGAAGTTTCTGATAAGAACAGAGGTGGATTTCTGTAACAGTCATCTGTATTGTTTTTCCTAGGACTTTATCAGGAAGGTGCTGATTGGTAGGCTACTTCTGTCCAGGCTGCAAATGCTGCCCATTGACAAGCCTATCTGGACTCCTCAAAAGGATGAAGAAATGAGTAGTCAAGATTTTTGAGTTCCTACAGCAGTAGCAGAAGTGGTCTCCGCTAGCTTCTTGGGCACAGTTCAGATGCAAATTTACATGCCATCAAGTTATTTTAATATAATTTCCTCAAGTTATAAAGTATAGACTTTCTTGAAAGCTGACCATCTTCATGAACTCTGTTGTAAATTAGGTAGAAGGTATTTCACCTGTTAATGCTTCACAGCCTTTAGTGCTGAGGCCAGGAAGGGCAGGAAGGCTTCTGTTGAGCAAGGCTTGTTGTGGCAGTGGGTTTCTACTGAAACAGTTACCGTATAGAATAGGAATGGGAGAAACTCACCTGGGCAGGATACTGCTGATGGAGTAACTATTTTTTTACACTGCTCCACTCCCTGTAGCAGCTGCAAATGCCTTATTATAGGGAAGCTGATCATCGAGTGTGAGTTGGAAACCAGGGCAAAGCTTGAAGGAAGAATTGTTACAAGCTGAGCAAAAGTCTTGATTTTTTTTGTAGTGCTTCAAAAAAGGAAACAAACTGCAGCTATGCAAAAGGTTATAAAATTCTGTGCCCAGCCCTTAAGTATGCAAATTTCTTTGTTGGGTAGAGACTTCAAAAATTGCAAACATGTAGCTTAGTTTGATGTTAAGTTTATGTGTATTGCTTGTATTGTGATTGCCATAACAGTGATTGAAAGCTGGTTATGCTTCCTTTATTTTAGTGATCTTAAGATTGATATTTCAAGCAGAATGCTTGTTTTGAAGTATTTACATAATGCTTCTGATGTGCTCCTGATATTTTATATATTACTGATATTTAGCATTGTCACTGCAAGGCTCTCATTAGAGGAAGTGCGTTCAAGGTAACGAGGAGGCTGTCCTGAGGTCATACTCGCTTCATTAATCCACACTTTACTTTGTGCTGTGGAGTAGACGTAGGTAAATAACCCGAAACATTAAGTTGTTCAAGATGCTATTGACAAAGTTTCTGTCAGTTGAGAGGAAATTTAGTAGAATAGTTATACTTAGAAACTTGTGAGTGTATGGTTTGGGTAAAAATTTATCTTTTGAGTGCAGTGACTTGTCCTGGAAATGTAAGTACTTGGTTTACTGATAAGTTAGGAGCAACATCTGACTCACTGTGTATCTGATGATTTTGTTGTGATATATGCAATGGTAAATGTGTCATTATCACTCAGAGCAGTTTTGAGTTTCAGTAAATATGTACTGGATGTACTGAGTGAAAAGATAAGAGTTTGTCTGCTCTTTTCAAACCTTGCTCAAAGGTCTGTTCTTCAAGGTTCAAACCTTTCATGATTTTGTATGATGAAGGAAAAATTCATTCATATTACTGGGTATGTATGCAAATGAGAAGTAAAGGTCAGAGTTGTCCAGAAGCCCTGTGGGCAGGTGTCCTGCAAGCAACATCTGTCTGCCTGTGCAGTGTGTTCCTGCAGTGATCTACCAGGGAGTACTGGGAGGAGGTTGCCCCGGAGACAGCAGTGTCAGCTCCAGTACTTTTACACTCAGTGCAGGGTGGAGGCAGCCAAGCAGGCTTCGTGTGATAACTGAAGTCATTGCTGGCCTGGCACTGCCTCTGAACTGCACAGGTACACTGAGTTTGCCTTCTTCCTGCAAGAATTTATCATCTCACCCATGAAGCAGGAACAAAGAAGGTACATCTCCATCCACTGTGCCTTTTTGCATCTGTGTGGACCAGCACAGTTGACAAAGCCAAGAGGTTTTGGGGTGAGATTGTAGCTTGTGAGCCTGATGTTGTGCCTCCATCCTTTATTTTGTGGTTCCTGATTGTATTGATCCATCTGAGCTGTAGAAACAGCTACTGACTGCACGGCAGTTTTGGGAGTTGTTTTACAAGCAGCTACTGCCTTCCCAGGGAAGCCAAGAATGCTTAAGGGAGGATAGGAACTGCCATGGCTCAGTTCAATCTTTGCCTCTGGGTGCCCAGGAGTTCCACTCATCACCTAACCTTAGCTATCTATAGTATTAGGCAACATACAGCATTTCTTTGTTCTTGCAAATTTGAAGCCATTTTTTGTATTAAAACTGTTTAATCTCATTCTCTGAGTCTGTAGGTGCAAACTAAATTTTCAGGTCTATTATCCCTAATACTTAGGGTTTTTTTCTCCCCACTAAGCTTAAAAAAGAAAAAAATAAACCAGAAAAAGCACCATTGTGCTTATAAGAATTAGAATTTTAAACTTTGAAGATATTGTGACTATAATAGTTTTTTAGGAATGAAAACTCAGGTAGAGGCAAATGTGTTCTCGCAGTTTAAATTTCATGGCATATTCACATGCTTATATTTGTGTGTTAAAGGAAAAATGTGCTGCAACATTTCAGGTGTTTTCTGGAGCTCCTTTCAGAGTGTGGAAAGAGTGAAGCAGATGGTTTATTCAGACCTTGGTAGAAGGACGCTGCAACAGACTGGCTGTGAAAGAACCAGGAAATGATGAATTGTCAGAGGAAGAATAAAGACCACATGTCGAGGCTGAGGGTTTCTACACTGCAGTCTTTCTCATGGTGATTTCCAGTTTATTCAGTGGTTAAGTGGTGCTCTTGCTTATGTCTTTTCCTAGACAGGTGTTTCAGTCCACTGAAGTCTTTTGGTTCAGACCAAGGCTCCTCCAGCTCTACAGTCTGAGTTACTCAGTGACACAGACACAGCTTTCTCCTCAGATTCTCTTTTATTCCAGAATTCCTGCTTGTCATCCTTGCTTTCTGTTCTTAAGTTATGCCTTACCACTTTTCTTTCAGTTGGTTACTGTAATGAGAGTTTGGTGATAGGAAGCTTTTTGATGTCAGCTCCCCAACAATCTGAATATTGAATCAATTTGCTAACTCTTTTGCCCCAGACTTCTTCCAAGAGATCTGAGTGGGTCATCCCTTCCCCTGTCTCTCACTTCCCCTGTCCCTGTTCTTGTCTTCTTCCTTTCTTGCGCCCGAGAGTAGCCCTTCCCTAACCAGCCCCTGTTAGTAGAGTTTTGCTGCAAGTGCATCTATAAATCACTGTTCTGGCCTTAAGCTGTAATGCAGGTCAGATTTTTGACACTTTCAAGACTGAAACAGAAATCAGATAAGGTCCTGATTTAGTCAAAAATCCTGTGCAGCATTTGCAGGGCTTTATCTTAATTGGTTACTGTTTCGCTATCAGTCTTTTGAATTTCTACCAAAGAGTAACAGCAGTAACAGAAAACCTTTGTATTATGCTCTTCATTGTGAACTTCAACTAGTTTGCCTTTTGGTGAAGCATCAGTAGCTCTTGTCCGACATGCCTGCCTTCCTCAGTCCCTAGGGTCCATCTTTGCCGCAGTAAGCCTTGTGCTTTATTCTGGTCCTGTGTGTTGGCAAAGATGTCTTAAACAACATAATTAGGGTGATCTTACAGCTGCAGGTTCAGAGGTTTTGCTATGCTTAGCAGCTGAGTGCTAGAGAGATGTGGATCTCTCACAGCAGTGTGTGTGAACACACAGCGGGCAGATAAGCCTGAATTTGGGTTTCCCGCTGTCACTGTAGTGAGTTCTGTCTGTGCCCCACCCTTCCTACTGATGGTCTCCAGCCCCACTTTCCTGTTCTTCCACTCAGCTTCTGCAGTGGCTTTCCGCCTTGCACTCGAGCCACCAATGTTGATGGGTGGGGTCATGGCCATAGGCAGTGGTGGTGTGATTGCACATAATGAAGGTTGTCTCTGGGGTTCTGCAGAAGGTTGCAGACAGAGTCACCTTTTCCTGTTAATTTGTCATGACTCTTGATTCCAGCTTCTTGCATAGGGATGAACACCTTTTGAATTAGCTTTTTTTCTTGTGTGATCATCACAGTATTTTACGGTCCATAAGCTACATATCCTTTCAGGTAGGTGTGTGTATATGCATTTGACTTATTGATATACCTGCAATTCTCCTCAGAGAAAAATGAAATGTAAACTGTCTAATGCCAGAAATAAATTTGATGGCATTTGTAGGCAAAAGACTTGCATTTGTCTTCTGACTAAATCTAATTACAGGGTTGATACTGAGGCACGCTACAGACACTAGCATTTTTCTGTCTTTCCTAGGTGCATAGTGTATTTTACTAGCCTGGCAAGATTAAACTGTCCTTATTATTTACAGTCTGCTTGTGTTAAATTGAATTGAGGTCACAGTAGGTAAAATGTAAGGAACTGGAATCCATACGGTAAAATTTTTCCTCTTTTACTGAGGATTGTTAGTGTATATTACTAATAAAAACTAAACAAGTTAAAGTAATTCCAGTGAAATTAACAGAGCAAATGGTAAATGTGTCAAAATACATGGAATTCAAATTACAAGTTCTTTATTTAAGAAAACAGTGAATGGATACAGGTGCCAAAGGAACCTTTGACACTTTACTGTTTGTTTTCTCATGAATTAATCTCTGGAGGAAGAAAGCTTGTTGGAATGTGCAATATTATTTTGAATGCCTCAAGCCTTCAGTGATGTGCTGATCTGACCAAGTGGGCTTTTCAAAAAATTGCTGGTCTTTTCTTTTTTTTTTTTTTTTTCCAAAACTCACCTGAAAAATGTCATTCTTGCTGTAAGCATGTGAAAAATAAACAAACCTTCTAACCAGAGCAGATACGTAAGTATAGCCTCCTGAAACTGCCTTGAAGTTTGGCCATGTTAATATGTTTGGACTGTGGAAATAGGATGGTCTGCAAGTGAAAGAAATAACTTGTAATTGGTGTTCACTGCCTCTGCAGGGTCCATCAGTCTGAAAGCTTCCTAAGACTTGCGACTTTTTTGGGAACACAGACTGAGGGTTCATCAGTAAGTAGTGTATATGAGTAAAGAGTGTTTAAAAAAAAAAAAAAAAAGAGTGGAGAGTTAAGGTCAATTGTTTAAGTTGACCTAAAAGTTTAAGGTCATAGAAAGGAGCTACAGTTTTTAAAGAGATTTTTGAGCACCTGAATCTTGGAAAAACCTGTTTTGCCTTGAAGTGACTATCAGCAAAGTACGCAAAGATAAACAGTTACAGTTTTATTAAGCAGTTATGCCGAGTATTGCTGGAGACAGTGAGGCCAGCAGTTAAATGTAGGTGGAAGTGGTTGAGTAATAGGCTGATACATTGCATTCCATGTGTGTAATCATAGATGGCAACACTTGCAGCTAACTGAAATTGCAGCTGGATTGTCATCTGCTTCCTTCAACTTCATTACCTTGTCCCCTTGTTCTTCCAAACATACAGAACAATTGTAATGAAGTTAAGAGATAATGAACCATGTTATTTTTCTGCATAAGGTTGAAGGACCCTACCAGAAAAGAGAAATCCATGCTCTAATATCATCATATAACAAGATAAGGTCAGAACTAGTTTGTGTCTTTTAATGTTTATCTCTACTGAAGCTTTGCTTGATAGTACTGTGGAAGGCCTGAGGTTTAAAAGTAGAGTACAGGGTGTGTATACCTGTAAGAAGAATGTTAAACTTTCTAGCAGCACATAGTTACTTGCTCAATGCCAAAGCCATCTTGTGTCTGTGGTTAAACGAGACTTTTTCTAAACTTTGTGGGGATTGAAGTATCTTGAGACATATCTGAGGGGCCCTACAGACTTCTGCCAGTGTCTGGCTGAAATGAAGTGGTTTTGACACTTGGCTCCAGGAGCATGGAATGTGGTTGCTGTTGCACCACTGTCCCCTTGGTATGATAGTCCCAAGGTCCATGTATTGCAATAGCGCTCAGTATCTGTAAGTGGATGTGGCTGGCCCTGTGGTAACAGATACATAAGACTGAAATAAGACCTTTATCAGGGAAAATGGGAGGAGGAGAAGGACTCAGGGAAGTAAATGCACAGGAATGAGGCTCTGTGAGAAAGCTCAGGGAGAAGACTGGTTTAGCAAACATTTTTAATTTTACATCAGGATTTTTTTTACTGGGTATCTGTTGTCAACACTCCCCTGCTAACAGTGCATGTTTGTTTTCCCTGTTTGTGCAGTGTCTGGCAGTGAGACCTAGTCCAAAACAGCGGCCCTGTAGATCCTCTGTGACACAGAATTAATGAGAGTGGAGAATATCTATTTGCTGGCCATAAGATACATGTGCATTTTAGTTTGAAAATCTGCTCCTTCGTGCTTTGACAATGAAATAACTAGATTAGGAGAAATTTTTAAAGGAGGAGGAGTAGTTCAATATTGGAAATATTAAAAAAATGACTTAATGAAGACCCTCTTAATTAAGTGTATTAGTCTACTTTCTCATGTGAATCTGCACTCCAAGTTCACAGTGGTAGGTTTTTTAGTGCTTTCAGTGTCTGCCTTTGTCCAGAGCCCTTTCTTGTAGCAAATGTTCAGGGAATGGACTGAATGTGCTTAAATGAAGACACAGAAAAATGCTCAGGCCATCTGGTTTCATTGCTGTGAGACATAAGCAAGTCTCACATATGCTTTTTGCTTGCAACTGTGCTCTATGACAGAGGAAGTCTATAGAAAGCTGTTTTCATCAGACCCTTAAATTTTTCATCCAAAGATAAATGACATCCATCATAACATAGACCTTTAGGTACAAAATACCTTAATAACAGAACACCTGTAGTAGGTGTTTGGTGCTGTAAAGCCTTTTTTATTTAGTAGCCTATTGAATTATCTCTGTTCATATATTATAGTTGGCATACTTTCTTCTGCTTATTTAATAAACTGTTACGTTAGACACCTACAATTTAATACTGGGACTGGAGGCTTGGGGAGGAACCCTATTTGCTTGTAGCTTTGAGAATTGTTTTTCTAATATCTCCACTTTTTTTTTTTCCTTTATTTTGCAGCTTCTTGGCGGTGCTCTGAGCTCCTGTCCCATTTCAGTGAGGACAGCTCAGGCAGGAGTAACCCTGCCTCAGAGCATCGCCAGCTCACACCTGGTACTGGGCTTGGCTGGTGCTGCATTGGTGCGGTGGCAGCATATGAATTTTCAATCTAGGAGCGATGAGCAGGTTCTCCTGGGGTGAGGGATATCTGAAAGTATGAATTTTACTGGGAATAAAAAGATGGCACTGAATTTAATGGCTTCTTTCAAACTAGGACAAGATAGTTATATGATCTGATATAATACAAGTGTTTAAGTCACTGTGACCATCTAAAATACTTTTTCTTGAAACTACAGCACTGAATTGTGTTGACAAATGCTTAAGGTCCTCACAGTACAGGCAGACATAACTGGGATGTTGCCTAGAGCATGTTGAACTGGGCTTGACTATCACCGGGACTGGCTATGGCCAGCAAACTGTCAGTCAGGAGTTTTTGTCCAAGAGGGGCTCGTCGGCTTTTGTTTCTGTCTTACAGCATGGCTCTGTTAAATACTTTTGAGTGTACTAATGCTGGGTGTGTGAGTATGAGCTTGGGTGAAGGAGGCAGGGAGGTGTGAGGGTGTCATACACAGAATTTGCAGAATTTGTTGCCAGTGGACTGAAACACTATCTTGCCTTGCTTACTCCATGGCTCGGACAGCAGACAGCTGAGACTGCCAAATGTGATTTAGCTAATGTTTAATTCAAACACTCTAGTGAAGAACTTTTATCCCAGCATTTTACAGTATTTGCTCCTGTATCTTTCTTTTTCTTTTTCTCCCCCCTCAATTCTGACTTTACAAATTCTGTCACTATAAGAGGATTTTGTTCTGTCCATAGTCTGTTATGTCTTGTTCATTGAGCTTCCCTGTTGTGATGCCAAAAGAGCTCTCCTCCTTATTGCTCACGTCTCGCTTTCCATGGGAAAAAGTCTCTGGTGGCAGGAAATTAAGGGGGATTGGCCCTGGGAAATAAAAGCCTCTGTTCCTTTCTTTGCCTTCTTCAGTATAAGAAGTCCTTTGGTATGTCTGTGGCAAATGCCTTATTAAAGATCTGCCTGCTAGAAGCAGCCACGTGCTGTTCTTGAACTATTGCAGATAGTCATATGTCTGAGTGCAAATGAATGACCAGGAAGCCTTAAGTGCTGCTGTAGGTTTTGCAGCGGATTTTTTCTAGTCTCAGTATTTTAAGATAACAAAAACCCTGTTTGGGAACTGGTTATCACTGAATAACTTGAAAATTATGCCTCATAAAGGCATAATAATAATATAATTCCATAAATTTGTATTCAGAAATTGAAACAAAAGTTACTTTTCCCTGCATGCTCATTTGTTACATATTACACAAGTCTTAAGTTTAGTGTCATTTAAAAGTAAAATCCATGGATTCATGGACTAATTTGAAAACAGTTGCAAGTTAGACCTGTGAAACACCTCTTAGTTAATGTAAACTGGAACATAAAATACTGACTGGCAGATCAAGGGAGGTGATTCTCCCCCTCTACTCCAGTCCCATAATAGCCCATCTGGAGTACTACATTCAGCTTTGGGGGCCCCAAGCATCAGAAGGAAGTGGATCTGTTAGAATGAGTCCAGAGGAGGCCATGAAGATGATCAGAGCGCTGGAACACCTTTCCTGTGAGGAGAGGCTGAGAAAAGTGGGTTTGTTCAGCCTGGAGAGGAGAAGGCTCTGGGAGGCCCTATTGTGGCCTATAAGAAAATTAGAGAAGCACTCTTTTGTAAGGGCATGTAGTGATAGGACAAGGGGGAATGGCTTAAAACTGGAAGAAGGTAGTTTTAGATTAGGCATTAGAAAGAAATTGTTTACTCTAAGGGTGGTGAGGCACTGAAACAATTTGCCCAGGGAAGATGTGAATGTCTGAGGTTGTCCAAGGCCAGGTTGGGTGGGGCTTTGAGCACCCCACTCTAGTGGAAAGTGTCCCTGCCTATGGTAGAGTGTTAGAACAAGATGATTTTTAAGGTCTCTTCCAACCGAAACCGTTCTGTGAATCAATAACTAAGATTTCCAGTAAGCTTGGGATCAATGTAGATTATCTCTATGACCTTGTGACCTCCAAAATCCTTGCCATGGATATGATATGAGGGTTAACTCTGAACTGGGTGACATTTACAGAGACAGTATTTGTTCTTAAAATTCTTGTGTAAAGTGACCACATCTACATGAACCTGAAGATTTGATTCTCTTTCCAGACTATGTCAGTAAGGTCATGGCTCCGGGGGCTCTTGCACACTTGGGCTGATTGCTAGCTTCAGTAATAATGTTGCATCTTCAGAAGTGGTGACCCTATTTTTGAAAACTCAAATCTAGAAACTGGAAATGCTTTCATGTTGTCTACTAATGGTGAGTCAGACTTAGTAAATCTTGCATCATGTTGACTGTAGGTGTTTGGAGTGCCTTGGATTGAGTTGTCACCTCTGTGGTCAGCAATTGACATAACTTCAAGTATTTGCCAACAATTGGAGTGGTTGTCTTGGATCAGGGCACATCAGAAAGTTTTTTTAATTCATAACCAAGCCCCAAACATCAATTAGTCCTAGATAATGCCTATGCAGGACAACTTCAGACAGATGAGAGTGCATGTAAGTGCAATATGTCAGCTGATGGAAGCTGATCAAGTCTCAATTTACGAAGACTCCCTGGTAAACCCTTTGTACTAAATATGTAGCATATACATATATAGGAAGCTGCTAGTAGAATGTTATTTTATTTCTGTTGAATCAATTGTGGGAAGAATTAGAAAGTTGGTGCACCATACTGAGTACCAGAATAAGTCTGTTAGATGTGGCAATGTAAGCTTTAGTACTGCTCACTGTTTCATGTGTTTCATACATACTGTTCCTTTATCATTTTTTAATGAAGAAATTCCTATGAGTGAATTTGGTGTCTCAGCACACGTTTTGTGTCTACTGACTGTTGGCTAATAGGGTGACAACATCAAAAATGAATAGAAATAGAGAGCTTTCAGGCTAGAATTTTTGTTAGTTCCTGCTAGTAGTCCAGACACTCTTAACACATTCCCTCTTTTAGGGAATATTTAAGATTTTTCGTCTCAATTAGAAATTAAAAGTCACATAATTGATGTACTTAATTATAAGATGTTGTTTAGATGCCTTTTTCTTCTCTGTATATCTTCACTGTACTGCGTGCCTCTTTCTATAGCAATTGGATTTTTTTCAGTTGTGACATTTTGTGTCTGGATCCTGCTTGGTGAAGGTCCTCAGTTGAAACCCAGCCCTGATTACTCTGCCCCATAACACCCTTTATTGCAGCACTCTCTTCCTTTGTCAGTTGAGCATTATCAAAAAGTTACTGATATAGCAGAAATGTATTTATTCTTTCATCAATCTTCCTAGCCTTCTGACTAAAACTTGCCCTGTTAAGCAGAAAGACTGAGCTTTCTGTCTCCAAACCAGGCTTGTTTGTGTGTTGAACTTGGCGTGGCTGGCTTGATGGATGCTCTCAGGGCGTTTGAAGTTGTAGAAAGCTGTACACAGGGCTCTAGTCAAAGACTGGAGCCTTTGCCAAAGTATATTATAATTGACTAGAGTTTAAGAGCCCAAGTCTTCAAAGTAATTACCTCTGCAGCTCAGTCCTGAGGCCGTCTCTATCCTGCGGGTTGTCATTTCTGTTTCTAAAATCGTGTCTGCAACCACTCTTGATGTGATAGCACAGTTGCTTTGAAGCGAGCATATGCTGGAGGGGGTAAGCATGTAATCAGACTTATTGGAAGCTGGCGTTGTAAGAGACTCCTCCCAGGATTAGCACTGTAGGTGTTGGCATTCCCTGTGCTCTATATTTTCAGTGCTCAGATATTCAGCCCAGATGTTCAGCTGCTTTGGCCCCAACAGGAAAGAAGTCTTATTTCCAACTCGGGAGCTGCTGATACCTCCTCTAGAAAGGATTTGGGTTTTCCACTTCCCAATGTCTACAAATTGCCTGTTCTTGAATCTTGCCCTTTTCTCTCATTATTGGAGACTTTGCTAAGCAGCACAACTCTTACACTTCCACAATATCTGTTAGTGCCTTCATTCTCCCTCTGGATCAATCTTTGCAAATAATTTTAATGAGGGTTTTGAGGCTGCCAGGGCTGCTCAATTTGGGATGTCTTTGTTGAGGATGGGAGGCACCCACGGATATGCTGATCTAGAACTAGATTGTAAAGCAATTCAGGTTTATTTCTAGACTGATACTTATCAAAAAGGTCATGTGGTTTTCTTTTACCTACCTTCAGACAAGCTGCCTTTTCTGCTGCTTTGCTTATGACCATGCTGAGTTGTGTTTGGAGGGCAGGAGTAGATGTCTGTTTAACAAGTTAAGAGGAACAGAGCATGGGAATTGTCATGGGGGATGAAGGCTTGGTCTGGTATTGGCTGTGCCATCCAGGCTGACAGGACCATAACCCACTATCACAATTATCTGGGCTCTTCTTGTCTGCATTTATGGGCTCTCATAGCTGGGAGAGCTTTTGAAAAGTGGCACTAGATCTCAGTGTTGCAATCAATAAAATTATAAATCCAGTTTCAGTGTGGTGGCTCATCAATAATTCTCCCTCGTTTTGGGAAGTCAGGAGCCCTCTGCAGCAGAGGACCTCTGTCAGGGAGTGGGATCGGCATGTCCTGGTTGTGCTGAGAGTGGTGTGGGCAAGAGCAGTGGTAGAACAGCCTCCGTGGCCAGTTTGCCAGGCAGGGTGCTTTACCATCTGCATCTCACGTTTGCTTCCAAACTAATGTTTTGGTTTATGGCAAGTGATAGCCTGATGACACTATCTGAGAGCTCGTTTTAGAGTGAGTCATACTTACTGAAGCTATCAGACTTAAAACAAACCCTGACCAAGACTCATATTTGTTTGACCGGTGTATGAAACATCTGGCTGAATAGGAAGAGCCTTCGTAAAAGCAAAGGAAGATGAGTGATATCGACTCTCATGTGGTCATTAAAACTGAAGCTACAAAGCTTGAAGCAGCTATATGAGATATTAACAAAAGTGTGGTACCATCAGTCCAAAATGTGGGTGAATAGTGTCATTTCTTTTGTGTCCTCAGTAAATGCATATGAGATCATTTTTCTGGGTTTTTTTCAATTTTGTTTGTTTGTTGGGGAGGTTTTATTGTTTTTTGTTTGTTAGGGATGTTTTGGGATTTTTTTTTTTTTTTGAGGCACAGATTTCAATGTATGCAAGTACTTGCAAAGCCCAGAGTTCTGCTGTTTTTTTCATGAGTTGCTTGTGTGCATTACCAGAAGGTATTTACCCCTATGTGAGGCTGTTGTGTTGGGGAAAAGCTGACAGCTCGCTCAGGGGATGCACTGTCTGTGTGGGAATGGAACTCAAAAAGCATGCCTCAGGGCATTTTGGGAGGAGCAGGGCCCCCGTTTTTTTACCAAGGATGTGTCATGATGTTCTCAGCTAACCAGCTTGTGTGCTGCTGCAGAAAGCAGCTGGCCCAGCCCTGCATTTTGGTCCCCTCCCTTGTGCTTGCACCATTGTGCCTGCAAGTGCACAGTGGCCTAGATCAGGGACCCCATCGTCTGAGAAACAGGTCTCCTTAGCAAGAGCTGCCCCTTGTTGTGATTCACTGATGCAGCCTCTGGGTTGCCAACTGTGAAACAAGAGCTGACATGAGTGGCTGAGAAACATGAGGAAATGTAGGACTAGGTCTTTTTTACAGAATTATCAAGGTTGGAAGAGAACTTCAAAATCATCTAGCCCAACTGTCAGCGTAGCACAAATAGGTTGTTGTTTTAGTAACTGGTTTATGCTGAAGGCTGTTTCCATAATCTCACCTGCTGTGGCTGAAATTCAGCTAGAAGTCAGCACTACTGTGTGCTCCTTCAGATTCACTGCTAGAAACTTGGAAGAATTGCAGAGCTGCTCACAGGGTCCTCTGTACTCTCTACTCAGAGAGAGGGAGATGGAGATCAGTCACTGGATAGTAGTTGTAAGTAATCAGGGTTATTTGCAGCTGGAGATGTGCACAGACATCCTTCATAGATGGGCAGAGTGCTTTTATGGGAGATGATGTGGTTGCAGCAGTAAGTGGGAGAAACCACAGATAGTTAATTTGATTACAGCCCTCATCACCCACATCATTGGGAGGCAGCTCAACGTGTTGCAGTCTCAGGGGTTCCTGAAGTTGCAGCCAATTCCCATGTTGTCCTTGAGACACCTTTACAGTGTGTTGTTGTCTTTGTCTCTACTGTTGAGGATCTGCTTAGCATGGGGTTGATTCATTTGCTGCTTGCCTTGAGCTGCTTGTCTGGGAGTCTGCAAACTCCTCTGAGGATGTGTGAGCTGAAGCTATGCTGGGTCCCAGCCTCAGTCCCCCTTGTTTGAGTGCTCCATCCTGCCCCCAAACCAGGCAATGGTCTCAGAGCAATATACGCTTGGTCTTGAAGTGAAACTTGAGGAATTCACTGTAGAGAGAACAGCATACTCTTGGTGACCTAGACATCTTGTGCACCATACTATAAAAGACCTCTTTTAAAGAGAAGTGATGACTATTTCAATTTCCCTTCTTCGGTAAATCACCCAGGTTCTCAGTAAAATTGCTGTAAAACTCACCTCAACTCATGTATAACTTGTGTTTCTGTTTGCAGCTATTGTGGATGATGAAAGGCTTTCTGCAGAGGAAATGGATGAGAGGAGGCGTCAGAATATTGCTTATGAGTATCTGTGCCACTTAGAAGAAGCAAAAAGGTAAGTGAATGAAAGCACATTCATTTCTGGCCTTTAAACATGGATGTTTAGGCCTGTGTTCTGGAGCAGTGTAATTTTTAATTCAACATCTTGAATTACTTGAACTAACTGAATGTTGGAGTTTCATAGCACTCTATGAGAAACTAATGCTCAATGTGAAAAGTCTTAATTCAAAGAAGGATTTAGAAATAATCAAGACAACATCCTGAAACTGACTGTGGTGTCCATCTTCAGTGAAGGTAGGGGCTGAGTACGAAAGCTGTGGTTTTGTGAGAAGTGGAGTCAGGCTTATGTGACTAACTGGGGAAAGTATTTTACTCCTGACTCTGTGGCTGTGCTGCCTTCTTGGTGCTAGTGCTTGTGGAGTGACTCAGGTTGCTAAAATGACAGAAAATCACCTGGACTCTTACTGGTTTAATGATCAATATCATCTCAGTGCTACAGTGGAAAGTGCAGGCAGGGCAGTAAGATAAGATGGACTCTGCACTTCCTCTAGTTGCTACTGGTCAGCAGTACTCATCTTTTGAAGCAACAGCCTGTGATGAAAACATTGATTTGAAAGTGCACAGGGATTTGATTACCTTTGTGCAAATGTACTAAGCTATGGACACTTCATTCTCTAGATAAATATTCAACAACATTTTCATAATTACTGAGCAAGAAAACAAGGTACAATATCTTAGTACTTTTGAAGTAGCTTGAAGTGCTGCAATTATTGTATGTAAAAGCATATTTTATATTCAGTCAGGCCAGGCTTTTTTGAAGATTATACTCAAGTTACTTTCATGGGCACCCCTGGTAGTGTCTTGCTTTTGCTCTGCATTTGCTGATGCTGGTGTGTTTAGTCATAGTCTTTATTTTACTGACTTTCTTATGAATTTCTTTTGAGAAAAGAAAACTTGAACTCTGATTAGTAGTGCAAGCTGTGAAATCGTAGTGTGATGACAAACCATAGAATTTTTGTAATGGAGTAAACCAGTGTATTTCAGTCAATAACCTCCTGTTAAACTGGGCCTTGTTTCCACATAGTTTCCCTCGCAAATCAATGGTTTTGTCCTAGGGGCATTGTTATAAAAATCAGCCGTTCTTACTTCCTCTTCACTACATTGTCCCATTTGCTGTAGCAAACTTTGCTTCCTTTGCTCCTTCTTCCTCTTTCTCCTGAAGAGTGGTTCCCTGTTCAGATACGTAAGACGGCAAGTGTCTTACTGCTGCCGGGGACGACTGACCTGCTCCGCACACTCCTGCTGCCTCCACCGTGCAGTTGCAAGAGATGCCCTCAGTCAGATGAGTCAGCTCACTATGCTGACAGGGAATTCTTAGCTCTTTTGCTGAGTTAGTTTTCTACTGGTTTAGAGAGCTGACTGGTCTGATCAAGGGGTCAGAGGAGAATCTGGGCCAGCAAGGGGAGAAAGGGGTGGGGTGCAGCTGCACACTTGAGAGAGGGCAGGAAGCAGGTTTCGCTAGCAGAGCCGTTAGATCAGCTCCGCCATCTCAGGAAATCCCAGTGAGTCAAGGTTTTATTTTACTCAAGGTTCCTCCTTGGTATGTTGAACTTACCTACCTGCTGCCTTATGGCAGTTAATCTCCAAATCCAAGCTTTTCTGCTGCTATTATTACTAAATTTTCTTTCTGGCTCTCTTCAACATTCCTCTTTCCCAGGGCTACTTGTCACTTTGAACTCAAGTCCTCTAGTTCATATGAAGCAGCTCCCTTGATATTTCACAAGGAAATACGAAGTTATTTTTGCAATTAATGACTTAGCATCTGCTATGAGTAACCCCCTTCCCTTCCTTGTATTTATTTTCATACAGATTTTTGCCACTAGCAGTTTTCTAGGAGAAACACTCCTTTAACTCTGCCAGTCCATGATGGGATTTCATAGGCAGAACAGTTACTCCCAGGGTTGTTAAGTGCCTGGAAGATTTTCTGGATCTCTGTTTGGAAAATAAGAATATTCTGGTACTGTTCATGGGCAATACTGCATGTGGTGGGGATGAGTTCTGCAGTGTAAGCAGCCTTGTTCTTCCCTTGTCAAGGGATTGTGCTGTCATGGATGGAGTTGATGTGGCAGCACGATGCTGCTGGATGTCCCATTCTCTAGTTTCAGTGCTCATTAGTAAGGAAAGGGTGGTCATGCAGGGTGTAGTGAAGGCCCTAGGAGTGGTTTTGGGTAGACAGAGCTTCTGTGGGGAAAAAGAGAGTTTGATGAGAAACTTCTCCCTTCACAGAAAACCATAGAGGTAATTCTGTTGTACCAGGAGACTTTGCCCTGAGACACTCTTATTACTGTGCCCTGAGACACTCTTACTACTGTGAAAACAACCCAGCAACAAACATGTACAAAAAACCTTGTAGAAACAAGTCGAAATGCCTGTGTCTCATTGCTGTGTAGCCCTCAGCTCTGCTGGCCCAGAAAGCAACAAGTGCTGTCCAGGGTGGCCAAGCTAGTGCCAGGCGCAGGCTGGGATGTCAGAGGTGTACAGCTGCATTTTTCCCACCCCCAGTTTGGCTAAATGGGAAACAGGAGAAAATTCTGTATCACTCCTCACTGCGCAGTTACTGACTCTCTGTGTGCTTGATTAGGGGTGAAACATGTTGATGTGCAGTTTTTGTTTGTACTTGCATGGTTATAGCATTTTCTTTGTCACTAAAGAGCCTGAACAAAACTAGGGGTTCTGGAAAGCAAGGGAGATTCAGAGAGAGCAATAGGGTCATAATTCAAATGAGACCAGCTTGGGAGGCTTGGGTGTAGGCTACTTCCACAGCACATGGCCGGTCATGCCTTTCTTCAGCTGTGTGGAGGGAGATATTTCCCAGGAGCCAGCTGGTGGATTGGCTGTTCATAGCATGGCAGAATGGTTTGGGTTGGAAGAGACCTCAAAGATCCCACGGTTCCAACCAACCTGCCATGGGCAGGGACACTTTCCATAAGATCAGGTTGCTCCAAGCCCCATCCAACCTGGTCCTGAACATTTCTGGGGGTGGGGCATCCACAACTTCTGCTGCTGCTGAATGGAAGGGTCCCAGCTGGGTGTTGCCTAGCACTGGAGCAGCACCATGGGATGTACAGGGCCTCTTCCCGTGCTGTGCACTTGTGGCAGTGGGTCTGAGTCAGAGCAGGCAGGATGGTGCTGTCAGCCCCAGGTGCAGCTGCTGGTTGTGGAACCACCTGGAGCTGTGGCTGCTGCCTGCTTGCTTGTAGCAGTACCCTCCTGGATAAATCTGGGGAGTGGGAACTCCATTTATGACATATTTAATCTCTGTCCTAAGTGCTTGGAGGGGATTTTCTAATATTCAGGACACTGTGGATAACAATGACCATAAATAGACTGAAATGAGTATGTCAAGGTGAGTTTTTCCAATTGGAAGCTGCTGAAATGACAGCAAATAATGTTTTAGATAATCGGTGTGCAAATACAATGTTTTGGTGTGTGTACTGGAGTGTAATAAATACTGAAGTAAACAATAAATAGCAAAAGATCGGGCAGAACATGGCTGGACCAGCACTATCTCATGAGGCATGTTTTTTTTCTTGCCATATTTGTACCCAAAACATTATTTAATAGCACCTCTGCATTTTGAAATTCCAGAGTTAATTAAACAGGTGAAGAATGTGTGCTTTCAGCTGCTTTTCAGACCACTGTTTGCACACTTAATTCCTGTAGCCCAGCTTTAATATAAACTTGGCAAGTTCAACATGAAAGAGAATGCTGTCACTGGTAGCTGGTGCTTCTGCAAATACTTTCTGTTCTAGGCACTGTATCTGTTACACATATACAGCATAGGAAATTGTTTTTTAAACACAATGAGCAGGCTTGTAATATCTGCAGAGGTCAGTAAAGTTTGATAGGTGTTATATTTGATACTGCAGAAAAGAACATTTTTTTCTGTTAGATAGCTGGGCCCCTTTCTCCCCAAAATCACACATCTGATAAAATGAGGGTTTTTTTGCTTGTATATATTGTTTGATTTATTGCTTTTGCCTTTAAGGAAAATCTCTTGCATACTAAACAAAAAACCCAAAAAGCAGTGAAAAATTGATAGTATCCAGTGTCCTTGAACTTCTAAGAAGAAGAAGGTCAAGAATAAGCAATAAGGAGTAGGGATTTTCTCACTTCAAGCAATGTAGCCATGGATGCCACTAATAGGAGCCCTCCAGACATTACTCTGACACATATCCAGTATAGTTTGGAAAATGTTTCTACTAAATAGCAAAGGCTTAAGGTGGGCATGAACAGCTGTGTCATAGGCCCTCATGTCTTATTGAATTATGTGAATTTTAACAGATAACATTTACTACAGCATTCTCCTTTCCAAAGGAAAAACTGAGCACATTAAATTCTGCCTTGGTTTTGGCTTTTGCTATTGCTTGTCTCTTTGCAGATGTGTAATTACTGCACTCTAAAGATAATACCACTTCGAAGGATTTAAATTGTGATTGAGGTTTTGGCATATAAAGTATATCAAGTTTGCAGTAAATGTATTGTGGCTGTCTAGGCTTATAATCATCCATAATTAACCAGATATTATTTCTCTTAGCTACTTAGAAATGTTACCTTCTTATGATAAGCTTGAATTTGAATGATAGAAGGCCTCATTTTGCTAGTCTTGTCTCTCCCTGCATGAAATGGAATACACCTTGTTTCACAGAGCATGTCCTGCAATTTCATAGCCAGAGCTGCCAGAATTTTAAAAATTTTTTTCTTGCTCAGCTGTTCAATAAGGCAGGAACCTGTGTAAAATACTGAAGCTTTAAATTCAATGTTAGGACAATGAAGATAGAGTAAAAGGAAACTATCCATATCCAGGAAATTTCTTTTTGAAAAGGCTTTTTTGTTTGTTTGTATTGAAAAACTAAATTCTCATTCATCCCCAACTTCTTTTCAATAGAAAAACAAAATACACATTTTTCATTCTGAAACGTGCTTCTTTTATAACATTGGTTTTTCCTGAGTTGGTTTGCAATAGCTAGTTGCAGTATTGGTCAATGATGACATGTCAGTTAGGAGCTGCTGTATAAAAATGTACGTGCAGTTTAAGATACTTAGAAGGTCAAACCTTGAATGGCTTAATTGGCTTCAGTTAAAGCCAACAGTTTTGCAGTACCATAGCATGACAGAAAGCTCAAGCTTCCAGGACTGTGGGACCATGGAGGGTGGCTTAGGAGCCCACTCTGTTTCTGGGGAAGGTACCAGAATCCTACAAAGACTTGGTGAACTACAAGTGAATTCTGTCAGGTTTCATGCTGCTCTTTTTCCTTGTGGCAAACTTGTGGCAAGTGTTCAGCCCAGGCAGCTCATGAGTGAATTAAAGTTGCTCAAATGCTTTCAGACTATAAGAAATCTTCAAAAAGCTGTGCTTATAGGTAAATATAAGACATTGTAATCTAGCTGTACAAGTAGCTGACTGTAGGCAGAAAATGTTAAAATATTTCTTAGTAACATGTTTTATATGGATTTGTCAGAAAATTCTTTTGAGATTGGTAGTCTACTGTCATGTTGTAAATGACGAACTTTGCTTCATCTCCCCCCTCTCTGACTGCTTTAAGCCAAATAAAGTACTAGTGAACATGGCAGGTATCACCTCTGTAAAGGCCAAATGTTTGAAACTAGGGTGTGTCATGAGGTGAAATTCTTTGAGGAAACCTACTTAGACGGAATATACCTCTTACTGAAGTAGGTTGGTTCACACAGAAGTATTGATCAACAAGCAGACTCACTCTTTCATGTCTTAGTCCTCAGCATACTTACCTAGACTGCCAGCTATTGGTAGAACAGTTTTTTATTTTGTACAGTTATACAATTGTGCAGATATGCTAGAGTTTTTGTATGCAAGTGTCAGTGATATCAATCAATCCAATACTTGCTTGGATAGTAATATTTGCATATGAAAAGCCTTAATAGTGAGATCTGAAGGAGAGAGAAGCCTTTTGTGCTAGTTTCTGTACAGGATGCATTGACCTGCTTACTGGCATGTTGAGGTAACGTGCAATGGGTCATTGCTCAGTGTGTATAGTTGAAGAATAATGATGCTGAGTAATGATGGATGTGACCTTTGTTTTTGTAGACTGAACCATATGGCATTTGATCCATAGCATGCTCTGAAGATAATAGTTAGTTTCAGAGCCAGTTAGTTCTCTTTCTCAAAGCTTTCCACCTTTCTTTTAGGCACTACCCTCTTGTAAAAGAAATTGTGCGTTTTTTTTTTTTTAAAGGAAGAGTGACAAATTTGAAGTTAGTTCATGTTCTGCTGTTCTTGTATTGGTTTCTTTTGTAGGCTCAGCTTAACCAAGAGAGTGCATGGCATTTTCATTTCTCCTTCACTTTCCCCTCTGTATCTTGGATTATCTGTGGTGCAACTACAAAGCTTCTTTGACTTTATACTCCACCCACAAGACTAGCTGCTTGTCAGATCAAAGTGATGGCTTCATTCTGCACCCTGGGTAGCTCCTAGTTAATATTAAGCATGACCTGAGGTGGCCTCACCAAGGTATCAGTAGCAGCTAAGTCATTACATTACCATAGGGAGCAAACCCAGGAGTAGGGACACTGGCAGGGATTCTTGTACATCAGCAACCAAAACCTTGGTTGGTAAAGGAAAGGTTGGGGCTGAGTTGTGTAGAGACGAACACAGCTCTGGGTATTAGAGGTAGCAGAGGTACCTGAGGTTTGCACCTTGCCTAAGAGAGTCATATGAAGCTGCTCTTAGGAAGGATCTGTGACAGTACCCATGGGGAGGAAGGACATCTTTTGTTTAGAGTTGAAGGGTTTAAGTGTTCTTAACCCTTGGGTAAGTCCTTCTGCACTGTTTGAACTCTATTTCCTGTCTACCTGAGAGAAGCCAAGGCCTTTACTCCTCTATGTGCTATAGATGGAATAAATGACAGCATGTGTGCCAGTGCTGATGTGCTGTGTGCCCCTGCTGCCTGCACTGGACTATGGCTGTGATAGTTGCATGCTGTGCTGCAGGAGTAGCTGATCAGCAAGGGATGCATTCTGCCTGGCACGTATCCCATTGGGCTATGTCCCTGTGTAGCACTCAAAAAGCTTTATGTTGTCATCTGTCTGTTTGCTTTGGATCAGAGGAGGAAATTACCTGGACTGATGGAATTTGCTTCTTTAACAGCCCCTTTCCAGGGGTGTACTTTTCACAGGCTGAGATCCTTCCTTCTCAGCTGCCATGTCCTGGAGAGCTGTTGATCTTTGGAAGAAGTGTTTAATCAGGCTCTGGCAGAAACAATTGTGGGGAGCTATGAATAGCTCTTCATAGATCAGAAGAGATGAGGCAGCAACCCTTTGTGGTGACCTTTATAGCCCTACTTTGTATAGACCACTGCTGCTAGTGAAGTGCCCGCAGCTGTGTGATGATGGGGTCTTACTGTACTAGATACAAAAAAATGAGTGTTCATGAGAAACGTGCTTCTAGAGCAGAAGGCTTGCTATTACTTTGTCGATGCTAGAAATCCACATCTCTATGACTTAGCTACTGCTTTGAGACTGGAGATCCTAAAATCGATCCAATGATTGTTGAGATTTGCAAAAGAACCAACGTGCCACTATACTTCCAGTTCTGGATTGGAAAGTTTGGGGAGTGGAGGGATCATTGCTCGATGAATGTGTAGGTGTGGCCTTGCACAGCTTTTGCCTTCCTGGAGAAAGGAGCACTCTGGCAGTTTGTACCTCGTGTCTTTAAGAATGGAGTAATTAATGCTGAAAGTTGCTTTGGCTGTGGACGTTGCTCACCGCAGACCGTGTGACTCCTGTGTTAGTAGACAGAGCTATTGCACAGCCAGTGTTCCCCACCACGGGATGAGTGGCAGTCCTCTGCAAGGGATTCAGCTGCTTTTTAAAGCAACTGATTTACAACCAAGATGGTTGGGTTTTGGTGTTGTGTGGCTCAGTGTGTGCCTTGTGTGGTGCTTTTGATTGCTGTTGGTCTCAGTATTTCATGTACTTTAATAAAGATGACCATTCACCTGCATTTAAATTCAAGGCTCTATTAAGACATATAGGAGGGTCTTGTAGGAGCTTTGGGGTAGTGCCAGAGCTCTTCTTGATGTTCTGGAGCCACAGTCATTTGAGGCTGATAGTGTGACAGCCTCCCATAATTGCTTTTGCTATTTTAGTTGTTGCTATAGGGATAGGCATATGCAGACCTCTGTGTGGGGCTACGTAAACCTCTCAAATCCTTCCCACCTCACTTAAATTAGGGAGTGCCATGAAAATGTCTCTGTTATTCACTGTTTCCATGTTTTCCAGCTGCCCATGTTTCTTTCAATTTCTTATGTGCTTTTTGTAATGCACAGGAAGAGTGGTTTCAGGATAATCTCTTCAATCCCAGACTTAACACCAAGAGGGGAAAAGATTCCTTAGGACAAACCATCCCTTGAAAAATATAAGTGATATATGTGTTTTTCAACTCAGTTGTGGAACTGGCACGCATTCTTGAATTGCTGCAACTTCAGGTAATTCAGTGGAATGTTTTCTTTAAAACCCAAGGAAAAAAATATTCCTTGACAAGATTTTTTTTTGCAGTTCCAAATCACATGAAGTGGTTGGTGCTTTTAAAGACAAATGGACATGTAGATGAAAAAAACCCAAACCAACAACTGTGGAGTTACCTCTTTTGTAAATAGAGAAGTGGTAGCCCTAATATCCTTGCTGTAATCCCCCAGAGAGTATGTGTTCAGAATTAGCGTCGTGTTAGGCACAAAATACAGAGGTGAAATACTGGTTGTCTGTTTCAGCAGTGGGAGCAGGACGTGGCCTCAGACATTTAATGCATTCCACTGTTTCTACTCTATGTTAGCACCATTCTTGACAACTAAGGTCTGAAACTGGTTTCAGAAGCAAAGACTGACCTGTGAATGAGTTTTGAGCCTGAAAAATTTGAGTCTGGGGGAAAGGATATTAATGAATCCTCTCCAGTGAATGAAAGGAGCTGCTCTTGAGTTTGAAGTGCTAGGAATTACTTCAGATAGCTTCCAGTGACTATAAATGCTAGGCAGGTTTTGGCTTGGAAGAAGACACCTCTGGTCTCTGCAAGTGTAGCAGCTTGACTAGCTTGAAGTGGGGAGAACCTTAGAGGCTTTTTAAAAATTATTTGTGTTGAATTGATAATTCAGATTTATTCTGGCAGGTTAGTGGCTAACTGCATGTATAATTGTCCAGCTATCCAGACGACAAACAGCCTGGCCTGGGATGAGAGTTCACAGATTGGCAATTGTGAAGATGTGCTGTAATTACCGCAATTCAGGAGTACATGACTTGCTTTGCAAGGCAGCAAACATGAGAGACTGTATTCTCATCCTCACTCTTACTGCTCCCACATGAGTTGTTAAACCGTTTGGGCTATTGGTGATGTATTCGCCTCACAAGGGAAGTGATAAAGCTGGTCTGACAACTTGAGCTCTGCTGTCAGCTATAGCATGTAAACTGTTTCTAAAACTTGGTTGCCATCAGAACAGGTGCATGCATTATAAAATTTGATGCAGTAAGTAAGAGTGAAGAGGAACTCTTGTAATGAATAAAATTGACTTAAAACCCATGCTTTTCTTTACCCCTGTTGTTTTGCTCTCTAAGTCTGCCAGTTGTAGGGCCAAAGGCAGAATTTGTCCACTAAGGCAATAAAAACCACAGTGGTTCCTGCAGCCATGCATGCCCTGTGCACAGGAATTGCCCTGCTGTGTCATAGGTATCCTCAGGTCACTGGTGTGTTTTGTTTGCCAGTGGTAGAATAAGAAGCAGCTGTGGAAGCAAGGAAAGACAGGGAAATGGTTCACTGGAAACGTGCAAAAAGTACCCCAGACAGAAAGCTTCAGAGTGGGAGGAATTTGTGGAGGGCCATTGCATGCAGGTTATGGTCCCTGACTGCTGTTCCTGGGGTATGAGGCTGGATGGGTGTACAGAGGATGCTGCTGTATGCCAGTCACGTTTGTCCACAGGGCAGCCTGTCACTGGTCTTGGAGAAAGCATCAGAGCATCCATTGCATCATAAGTTACACTCTGTGGCAGCAGTGTCTTTAAAGCCTGGCTGTCAAACAGGCTGCTCTAAGATGGGTATACACTGTGCCAAACCTCTTTTTCTCTGTTAAAGAAACAAAGCAATGAAATGAAGTCACATCAGTAGGTGTTAAAGGCTGGAACGTTCTTTCCTGAAAGTTTCCAAGTTGCAGATTGCATCCTCTCCCTTGCCATGACCCAAGGAAAGCACAGTGTGCTTTACTCAAGTACATCTGCATTTGCCTGATGTACAGACCCGGTCATGTGGGATTTACTTTATAGCATGTTTGGGGGAGTGCCAGGCCTTGGTCTGGCAATCTCTTTGCTGGAACAGAGTTCAATGGGATTCGTGACTGAAGTTGGGTTTTAGGGCTTCCCCATTTTTCTGTTTAACATCTACAGGATAGGGAAGTGTTAACTTGATACACTCGGTAACGTTTTGAGTATCTTCAACTGTTTTCTATAACAAAAATCAAATTCCTCTTAATGTTGAACATGAGCTATTGGGAGAGGGAAAAAAAATGGTGTTTTTCTTTTTTTTTCTCTGAACTACTGATGGCATTGAAAGAGATGTGTGTTTATAGGTTTTTGAATTTTTAATAGCATGTTTTTACAGTATTTTCAAATCCTCTGTTCACGTCTCCTTTCCTTTTTTTCCTTCTACAAGAGCCCTGATCTAACCTTGTGATTAGCATAATACTTAACACTGGGATGTCTACGATCTATTTTGGGGAGAGCTTATACTTTACTTGAAGTCTTGGTATTACTTGAAATCTTGGTAAATGCAAGGTAACTTAGTGAATGATATTGGCATATTTTTATTTTCAGTTTATAAAGCTGGAGAGACTTTTAAATATTTCTGCTGTTTTCTGTCTTGACAAAGAGAGACCTTGATCTGTCTTTCCCAAGTAAATATAGTTCTGTAGTGACTCCAATTTCAACATTTTGTCTACTTCCTCAGGGTCAAAGTGATATCCTATGATGGTTAGTAGCACATACTGTTTGTCTTAGTGAGAACCAATAGAAGAAAACAGAAATTTATCCCAGAAGTATTATTGTATGTGAGCTTATGCATTCCTACTGTGTTGAGGACAAGGTGGGAGTACAGAGAGACTTCTCATTATTTGTGTAACATCTTGTGTTTCTTTATTGTCAGAGAATAATATAAGTAAGAAAAATAGTGCCTGAAACTGGCAGGGACTAACTCATTTGATGTGGTCGTTACTGGCTGAGATTGCAATTGTATTTTCAATGTCAACAGCAATTATTTTGCTTCTTAGGATATCATAGAATCATAGAATATCCTGAGTTGGAAGGGATCCACAAGGAACATCAAAGTGCAACTCCTGGCCCTGCACAGGCCAGGCCCAAAAATCACACCATGTGCCTGAGAATGTCATTCAAACACTTCTTGAACTCTGTCAGGCTTGGTGCTGTGACCACTTCCCTGGTGATCCTGTTCCAGTGCTCAGCCACCCTCTGGGTGAAGAACCTTTTAGTAATGATGAAAATAATGATGATAATAACAATGATGGTGTTAATAGCAATAATAATGATGACAATAATAAAAAAAAAGTTAAACAACATTTTCAGACCTTTGTAAAGCTATCTAATAAAAGTTTGAATTAGTGGATTACAGTGCAAAAACAGACTAGGAAAGTAGGGGTAACTAGACTATTTAACAAGATTGACCTTTAATAACCTGAGATGCTAAGGAAGAGGCAGTAGACTGCAGCTGCTGAATTGAGACCTCCTCTGAAATCTGTAAAGGACTCCTTATGTACTGAACATTCACTGGGGTCAGCAAAGCTGTTATTTGTATTTATTCTGCTTTCAGCAAGTGAAGTAAAAATCTGTATGTTGGCAAAAAATTATTCTTTATGCAGTTTTTGTTTGGACTCTGCTTTAGTGCAGAAAGAATTCGATCTGGTCATCCATATCACTTTCTTGTGGCTTATCTTTAGATTGCAAAACACAGGGCTGAACTCTGCCATTGCTTTACATGCTTCCTAAAAACATTGATACCTATATTGCAGTGCAGAACTTTCGTCAATCACTAATTTCCAGCAAGTTCAAAGAGGAATGCACTGCAGTGCATGCAGTGCTTCTGATTTACATGGATGGCAAGATCCATGTGCTTCAAAAGAAGCCACTGTCTCAGGGCAGAGTTCACAGGGCTCTATGGTTATTATGTTTCTCTGCTGTCTCAACTGGGTGTCACTAGAGGAATTGTACCGTCTGTGAAGATCCTGCTTAGCTGATACTTTGATAACTTGATTAGATTAATTATGAATGCTGAGTGTGCTGTGTGGCCTTTCATGTGACACAGGATGTAATAAGCAGGTGACAGGAAAAATTGTCTCTGCCTGCAATCTGCAAAAGGCTTATGGTTCATCACCAAAAGAAAGGCTTAATAAGAAATTTGTAGAACGTTTTGGTTTTATCTGAGTCTTTTTTTCTGGCTTACAGAAATGGTAGGGATTGGGACTGAGAGGAGGGAGTGTGAGGTTCACTTGGGAGTTTTCAAGAATAAGCAAATTCCTTTTAGCACCTCTTTTTTACCGTCTATTTTTCAACAATTGGTGAAAATAAAACTGGTATGAAAATGGCTGTCTTGCCTTTCAGAAAAACAGCACACCAAAGTAGCGCTCTTCTTTCTTCTGTTTCTTTTTTTAAATGAAGAGATTGACAGAATAAGGTGAAAGAAACAATTTTTGTAAATGAAATACTGTGACAACTCGTGCTTTTCACGGGCATGAAAACCACTCCATTTTTTTTTGAAGAAAATAATTCTGAGCTCTTGCCTGATGTCTGTGCTAAGAAGACACTGAAGGAATGATTTGCTCTTGGTTTTTTTAGGTGTTCCTCTTCTCAGATTCATTTAGAGAGGCAAGTGAACAAAGTTCCTGACTTTTCTCTGTGGTCACTTTCTCTTAGCCGTTTGTTTCAGGCCAAATAATTGTGTTGGGACATGCAGTGGTTTGACAGGGCAGGCACCTTCCAGGGGTAGCATGGGTTTGAGCATCTCTAGAAGTGGAAACAGGTACAGAAGAATAATCTGCAGCTGGGGTTTTCCTCCTGCTGCAGCAGAGAAACATTTACTTTTCTCATGACTGGTGGAGCAAGGATTTGGGAAAAGTGTGTGCAAATTTGTTACCTGAACTAGGTCTAAAAATATTTGATGTGAGGCATTCAGCTTTTTGACTGCTGCTGTTAAAGTATGAGTGTGTCTAGTGTAAAATGGGATATATCACCTCAAGGCAGTGAGTCTTTTCATATGGCTGCCTACTAGTAAAAATTCTGTCTGGGAAGCATTAGAGCATGCAAGTAAAACAAGAAAACTGCTTTGTTTAGAAGTACAGCTTTGGTAATGCCTGATAAAGCACTTTCTAAAATAACAGTTGTTAGTGCTTTTGCACAATACTGCTTTCATCCACTTTTGACATTTAAACATTGAAATACTATTGAGTTAGTGTTTGCCGAATGTTTTCATGGTGACCATATTACTCCAAGGAGTCTGATCAAGGAGCCAAAAAACTGAATAACCTCAGGCATCTTTTCTCCTGCTGCATCATCCACTGGAAATTTTCTTTCAAGGCACACATTCAGAAATTGTGATGAAGTACCCTGACATATGTTCTTAATGAGTTTAAAGTACAATTCTGCCTTGAGTAGAGGTCATGTTTTAAAGGTCAAAAGTGCTTGAGCTGGTGATAAAAATGCGCCTTTGTTGTAATTCCCTTCTGTTAACTGTGCTGTCTTGTGGTGCTGTAAGTGAACTGCACTGGATTTTCCTAGAAGTAGGACTTCAACTACAATTTATTAATTGATGTGAACCTGTCAGGACAGATGAGAGACTTATTCCTTGACCTGCAGAAGTGTTTCCTAACAGCTTGTGAAATAGCTTGCTGTGTCCCATGGTAGATTTTCAAGGTTGGAGACTGAAAGAAGTGTTTTGAATTATAAATTCAGTATACCTGCATGGGAGTTGAAGATGGACTCCTGCCATTTTTCTGAATGAAACTGCATAAGGAACACTCAGTGGATGCTCTGTAGTGATCTGGACCTGTTCTCCCTCTTTCACTAGGAAAGTGCTGGGATATGTGAGAGGAGATAGATAGCTTTGTTTCATTTGCCTTGTTTGTGTATTCAGCAAGTTTGACAATTTTCCATGATGTGAATTGTTAAGAACCATGCACCCAGGTTTCTAAGGAGCCCATTAATACCTTTTTCCTTAAACTTAAAAAATACAGTCTCTAAGACTTAACTGCTTATGTGTTCATTTCTGTTCCTGGCCAGTTAAAGTCAGCAGTAGCTCTGTTCTTCTGGTATGTAAGAATTAGAGCTGGCAAATCTTTACCCCTGATTGAGTGTGTTGGAGGGACTAAAATATTTTTAATACAGATCTGGTAGTAGCTTCTGAAATCATAGAATCACAGAAGGGTTTGGGTTAAAAGGCACATTAGGAGACCGCCAACTTCCAACACCCTGACTTGGGCAGGGACATTTTCACTAGACCAGGTTGCTCAAAGTCTCATCCAATCTGCTCCTGAACACTTCCAGAGAAGGGACACCCACAACATCTCTAGGCAACCTGTTCCAGTGCCTCACCAACCTCACAGTAAAGAATTGTATCCAACATCAAATCTAAACCTACTCTTTCAGTTTTTCCCCCTTGTCCTATCACTACATACCATTGTAAAAAGTCTCTCTCCAGCTTTCTTGTAGGCTCCCTACAGGTAATGAAAGGCCACAATTAGGTCACCCCTAAGCCTTCTCTTTTTCAGACTGAACAAACCCAAGTTTCTCAGCCTTTCTTTGTAGGAGAGATGCTCAGTTCCTCTATCAGACTTGTTTTCCAGCTCTGGACTTGCTCCAACAGGTCCATGTCCTTCGTGTCCTGGGGGCTGCCGGAGCTGAATGCAGCATACCAGACTCTGGGGTCTCACCAGAGCAGAGGGGCACAATCTCTTTTTCTGTCACTTCTCTCCTTCTGCTCCCATTAGGTCCCGTATTAGAAAAGTGCTTCACTAGCAACTGAAGATCTAAATCTACAGATAAGGGCGTGTAAAGGTTCAGACTTTGACAAGTATTGCATTAATCAAATCTGGAGCTTTTTATATGTTGGCACATTGATTGAGGTCTGTGTTTGGCATGCTTTTTCAGAATACTTGAGGAAATACTGTTTTCCAGATACTCTGTGTCAGTGGTGTGTGCAGTACTGAACTCTGAGTGACCTACTTGAACAGATTAGGGATGAATACAGTGAATATCCTGTCTCGGTATATATAAAAGACATTGCTCAGCACGTACCGTACTGCTGTAGCACACATGGCTTTCTGCTAGGCAGGCAGAGAATGAAAACTTTTGAACATAGTGTAGTGCAGATGGTTTATTGCTGTCACTGAGCATGTCAAAGCATGAGATTTGGATGAGGAAATAGCAATACTTACTGATGTGCTTTGATACAAGAAACAGGTGAGATGATGTTCAGATGTCCCCTTTGATGACAATGCAAACAAATGGTTTCATCAGCAGAGAAAGAGGGAAGTGAAAGATGAAAAGCTGTTCTGTGTGTGAGACTTGATTGGTCACTTCTGTTCCCTCAGCTGGGTCTGAGTGTTGGGGACAGATTTGGGGGTTCAGCTCCCTAGCAACTGCTGATAAAGTCTGTTCCTGAATTTGAAGTGTTTGTCTTGTTGTTCATCTGCTTTAGCCTCAGAGTAAGTCCTGGGAAAATCAGCTGGCAAAGTCATGAACAATCTTTATGACAGAAATTAGACCAGGATGACATCAGACAAGTTGAAGTGTGAGCTTGAAGGAAAGGAACCAGATGAAGAGCAGAAGCAAACATGTGGGTTGATGGGCAGCAGGGATGACCCATGCAGGGAGAAGAGGAACAGCCATAGCAACCTCTGCAAACTTCTCCCATGAGTCTATCCCAACAGAATCACAGTCAAGCAGTCCAAGAAACTGGAAAACAGGGAAGGAGGAGGTGGGGGCCTGAGGGTAGCTTTTTGGCTGAGGAGAAAAGATTGATTCTACAGAGGATGAAAATAGATTGCTCCTTCCCTCCTTAAGCAAGCAGGCAAGAGGTGGATAGTATGGATTTGGAAGACTGCTGTTGAGGAGTAGGCAGAAAGGGTTTGAGTTTAGTCTGGTTGGAGCTGTGATGAAAGGGATGGATAAAAACTCAGGTGGTGACATGTTGTTCAGGAAGCTGACAGCCTGCAGGAAGGCTTGCCCCATGGTGGGCTTCTGATAGTTACCAGAAGAGTTTTACTGTAACCTCTCTCAGTTTAGCAGGTAGGCTGGTAATATCTTATGTAATGCTATGAACAACTATATTAGTCATTACTATCTGGTTGTTTTTTTTTTAAAGGTAGTTCTTTGCAATTTTGGAAATTTTGAATTGGTACAGTTTAAACATTGCTCCTCCCTCAAACAAGTGCTGAGTGCTCTGTTTTGCAAGGATAAGAAGATCTTTGTTCTGCTCCATCCAAATGTTGAACTGTAAACTCTGTATAGTCATGCTGTAAACAATGATTTGCATCTAATAATGAACTGCCAATGCTCACTGTGTTCCTTGCTGTTTTTAAGTAGCTTAGGTGTGCTTTAACTATCAACACATTTATGCCAGCTATGTGGTTGTTCAAGGATCAGAGCTATGTATCTGTTAGGGGACTCAGCTACTGGGAGGTGAACAAGATCTGCTTATCTTTGATGGTGCATTTCTTGGAGTGCCTAAGACCTGATAGTCACTGATCCCTAGATTAAACAACTTCTGAGAGCATCAGATTAAACAGTTTGTATAACCAAGATATCTGACGATCAAGTGGTAATTTGCTATAGTAATTTTGACTGTTAAAAACATGGTTTTAAACTCTTATATTAAGTGTGTTATGGTGGAGGTTTTGTTTTGAAGATATGCATTATACTTATAGTCAAGGACTGAGCAGCCAAGAAACTTAAAGTGAACAGAACAAGACTTACCAAAATTGAAAGTAGCACTTGAAAAATGGAGATCTGTGCTATTTATAGAAGCATGATTAAAAAAACATGAAGGCAATGAAGTCATTTGGGAATGGGGAGAAATGAAAAACCTGAGGAGCCATCAAAACTTGGGATGAAGATCATACTTGGGATGAATGGAGTCTGCTTGGTGAGTATTTTGTACTGATCTGGTAAAATCTGTGACCCATGAATTGTTTTAAAAGAAAATTCATCCAGACAAAGGCTTATGTGATATATTCCCTATGTCAGTTGTTCAGGATCACCCATTGCCTCCTGCGTAACTTTGAATCTGCTCCTGATTTGCTATTCATCATCTCTGAGAAAATGAATGTGAAACTTAAGTTCTAACTATTGTTCTGTGATTTATTGTTCTCCTATTTTGACTTTGCATGGGAAGAAAACTTTAAACACTTGGCTTACTGGAGGAGTATCCTATGCAAACTTGAGCAATGTTTCCTGAGCAAAACATAGGGTGGTACCTGTTATTTTGATGTTATTCTTAACACTGAGAAGGAGAAATATAATCAGTGCAAGAATACTGAGCATTTATTTACGTGTTTTCTATTTTTCAGTGCTTTCATTTTTTAAGAAATCTTAAAATCCGAGGGATTTTTCTTTCTTGCTATTTATTAGTGGATGCAGTTTTATTCATATGCACAGCACTACCTGCTCTATCCCTACTTCATAGGCTTTCTCTAGCTACTGTCTTTCCCCCTGCCTCAAATTGGTGTGCCTGGTCTAAAGCAAGCTGAAAATCCTTCACTACTTGGATAGTCAGAGCAATATATTTAAAGCTGCTTGTTAGCCAATGGCAAGCATTGAAAAGTGTGGTCAAGGAAGGATCTATTTAAAAGCACATCTCATCATTGAGTAGGAAAGCGGCTGTGGGGATAAAATCTTGTATGTTTCTGCAGATCTTGTTTGCAACCCTAGATGAAGCCTGATTAGTGTCTTTCTATTTTTTGAAGTGGAGGAGAGAGGAACAAAAAACTAAAAAACTCCAAACTTCCTGAAGTTTTCTAACCCTTGTTCTGCCTCCTCATTTTGGTTTACAAAAAGAGTTTTATTCTGGCTACCTTTCTGCAATTCTCTTACAGTCAAACCTAGTTTTTCCCACTACTGCATCTTCCTTAGCCTTTGCTTTTGGTAGGGTTGAGAGACTTGCTTCCTCTTTATGACTGTCAAATAGCCTCCCACCCTTTATTGGCATCCCCTGCTTTGCCCCAAACAGGTATAGGTCTTTCTTTATCTTGAACATCAGAAGCAAAAGTATTCAGAATCAGAGTACTCAGTATCTCCCTGGTTTTGCAAAGACAGTAAATTATGACGAATACACTGTACCAGTCTGTCTGCATGCTCAGAAACATGGTGATACTTTCATGTTGCCTTCACATTTTAAGCTTTCTACTGTAATGAGAAACATTAACTACGTATTTTAATGAGATCTTAAATTCTATGAAAGTTCATCCCCTCAGGTCAAATTTCTTGTTTGCAAGGGATGGAGGTTTGCCAATATGCTGTGCTTGAAAGAAATCATTGTCTAATATTTGTCCTTTTAAGCTATCCTACCCCATAACTGAATGCTATCAACTCAAGAATGCTGCTTTTTACATGAGAACAAGCATAATGACACAGAAAATAGGTATGTATCTGTTGATTCTTATTTAATGTTCAGACTTGGGCTTAAGCAGTGTAAAATTTATCAAAGTAAGTTATCTAGCCATTTGGCTTGTTTATTAATAAGCATGTATCTACACCTTGGTGCAGTCTGTTTCCAGGAGGTTTCTTGTCATGCAAATCACGATTGCTGCAGACTAAGCCTCCCTGACCTGAATAGCTTTCATCCTCTCAGAGCGAACCCGGCAGGTGTGATGCAACCTGAGGAAGAAGCTGTTGTGATACAGCCTGAAAGACATTTTCTCCTCCTGGCTTCAGCAACGGAGCACTGGTAAAGGAAGTGGCTGCAATGGCACTGCTGCAGCTCCTGTGCCGTGCTCCTTGCTGGCTGACACTCTATTTCTGGAAAAAAGAATTGGTTAGGCTAATGCTCTTCTCTGATCCTCAAAGAGTGATTTGATGACAGCCAGATGTTCATCATTGTTAATCTTCATCCCACAATTTCCAGGCATCAGAACAATGATGCCTTTTATCCTTGAATTCAGAAGCTCTTGCAATTTACTTGGTATTTCAGTTTAGCATATGATGTAGGAAAGGCAAGTGGTGCAATATGGTCGGTCAATGTGCTAGGCAGTGAAGACAAATACTGCTGGATGTGGCTTTCATGGCATCTAGAAATCCAATTAGCATTCAATATTTCTAGGTTGTGGGCTCATCAGATTCTCCCTGTAAGAGCACATTTGCTCAAGTCCACATACCCATCACTGACTTGCTGATTAGATATTATCAGAATTAAGTAGAAAGTGTGTAAATCCAGTACTCACGGCCTAATTATTCTTATTCATAAGTATTCTTTCTCAGAATCACAGAATATTCAGAGTTGGGGATCTACTGCTTCAGCTGGATCTCTACAAATCTATGGGGCCTGATGGGATTCATCCAAGTATCCTCAAATTGCTGGCTGAGTTCATCGCAAAACTCTGTGGATGATTTTTGGGCACTCTTGAGAATAAGGAGAGGTCCCAGCTGACGGGAAGCTAACAAAGTTGTCTTGTGTTTCAAGAAGGGTAAGGAGGGAGGGTTCTGGAAATTTTACCAGGCCTGGTAAATTTAGGGAGAAGATTCTTCTGGGTGGTGTTGAAAAACACCAGAAAGACAATGCAGTCATTGGTCACAGCCAGCAAGGCTTCATGAGGGAAAAGTCCTGCTTATCAAACCTGATTTCCTTTTATGACAAGGTAACCCACCTACCTGATCAAAGGAAGCAAGCTGATGTGATCTTTTTGGATTTCAGTAAAGGTCTCTCACAGGATCATTCTGGAGAAATTGTCCAGCACACAGCTGGATAAACACATCATGTGATGGGTGAGCAACTGGCTCATGGGTTGCCTGGCCAAAGAGTTATCTCCAAAAATGAAAGGATATGTTTGACTTCTGTTTTATTACACAGTGGAGATCATTGCTAGAGAGTAGTGAGGCAAAGACTGGCTATAACACATGGAAAACAATAATGAAACTTCATGAAAATAGCTTTCTGCTGGATGCCAAGGCTGCTGTCTAGGTACTAATCACGTTTGAGGTTTTTGCACCTTCCATCAAGGTACTCATGGAGATATAGAAATCTCAGCAGTTGTAGTAGTAGCTTGTTTTGGGTCAGAACGCATTAGGCTTAGTTGCTTTGGTTTGGTTTAAAAAGCACTCTTGTTTAGAGATGGTTGCCAAGTTCCTTTCTGTGCCAGATTCATTTTATTTGAAATGGATATATCAAAGACCCCTGTGCAAGCTCTATTGACCAGATGAAAATGTATCATGAAGAGGTTGTGTCAGAGCTCTTAAAGTCAGATAAAAAGCCACCCATATTCTCCTTTTTCATCTTAAAAGATACCAAAGCATCAACTTCGGGTTCTTAAGAAAATAACTCACTTTAAAATGATCCGCATCCATAATGTAACTATATACCACTTGGATTTTAAAAAGAGGTTTAAATACAGATTAATCATTTAAAGAACAATGTATCTGTTTAGTGATAGTGCTGAGCTATTTTATTGGCAAGCAACCTTTGCACATCAGTGTGTTTGTGCCTTGAAAGGGTAGTGATAGTGACACACAGCCTTTCTGTCCTTGTTCCCACTAAAGGTGGAGTGTTTATACTGCTGTAGCAGCTAACTTTGCATCCAGATGGTCAATTTCAGGTGCTGTGTACAGGATGCCACTTTTTTTGTTAGTAATTCAGATATGGTCCATAAATCCTAGGCTAAGAATTCGGGCAAGAATGTAAACTTACCTTGAGCTGCACAACTACTTAGTGTCTCTGGTGATCTGTGCCTTGAAAGCAGAGTAAAGCATTTTGAGAAAATAATGAGTACCACTGTTCTCAGACTCATGGCAATGCCTAGGTTTGCAGAGGAGATTCATAGAGGAGCATACACAGAAAAGTATTCAAATCAGGTGAAACAGACCTATACCTCCCAATGAAACACGCTGACCTCTTCAACAAAGAGCAGGCATGTACCTCTTTAAGATGCTGGGGTAATGACCTATAATTTAGTGACAGTCTTTGATTTCCACAGAGCTTTCATTTGTAAATTAGTCAAAGAAAAGAAAAAAAGAAAATTACATTGAGCAGCAGCGCTGCTCTCCTAAAGATAATTAGACTAGTCCCTGTAAGTCCCGTGTACATTCCATGTAAATGCATAGAAAATTGTCTGGATGTATTTATTTTAAAAGGTATTGATTGGATTTCAGCCTGGTGTGATTTTAAGTGCTGTGTTTCAATTCCTTTGGAAGGTACCACATAACTTTGAGCCTTCAGTCCTTGGAAATGCTGCTTTTCTTGTGCACACCATCTGCACACACCTGTGCATTCTCACAGCGCAACTGCTGGAATAAATGACTGTGCTCCGTGATAGCTGTTTGAATAGTGTCCAGTGCTGTTTGTGTGCAAAGAAGAATGATTTCTTGTACCTAAACTGTAGGTCTAAGGGTACTCAGAACTGGAGCTAGTTACAAACCTGTCACATTTCTTAGCTCTGATTATGCCATCTGAAGTAGGTAGTATAGAGAAATTATCAGTTTAAAAATAATTTTGTTAACTTCTGAGAAATTGAGACTCAATGAGACTCAAAGCATTTTGAGAGTTATTAATAAACAAATTTGTACCTCTTTGTCGCATATGCTGGGAAGCAAAATGTAGAGCTATGGGATTTGTTGTCCGTGTAACTGTCACTCCAATTTATGTTCTCTGGTATGTTTCTCTTGTTCAGGTAAACTTTTAGATGCAGGAATGAAATTCTCGTAAACTATTTGCTTTGCGTCTTCTGATGGCAGGAGGAAACTCCGGCACATTGGACTTGCTCTGTAAACCCAACACACTTATGATGACAAATCCTTCTCGGGGAGTAGCTTAAGAGGAATATGAAATTAGGATACTTGCTCACATAAACAGGTGAGAACCCAGTCCTAAAAATAAAGATTTCAGCTGTGGTCAACAAAAAGTGCTTTTTGTAAGTATTTGGGAAAGATTTAACAAAACAGGCAACAGATCTGGCTAGTCCAGTAGTTTCACTTGAATACTGGCCTTTGAGAGTAAACATAAATAGTACACACAGAAATGCAATATTTTATTCTGGTTGATAAACCCCAAAATGGTGCTGTTGACTAGCTTTTTTAGAACTCTAGTCTTTCCATCAGAAATACTGTGCTTTTCTTTTGTGATTTAAATTTACTTGTGGGTATGATTTATTTAATGGACTTGAGTCATGCAGGTGGGCATTGATTACTGCTCCTTCCACACACAGCCATGTGCTGGGGAAATTGCTCTTTAATCAAAGACCTGTTCTGCTTAATAAGGAGTGATTGGTGCACCCAGATTCACTGAGCACAGGAATTTGACAGAGCCATTCCTCCAGTACTTTGAAAGCCACGCTCTCCACTTGTCTTCACAGGTGCAGAGAAGACACACTTTCCTATCTTTTTTGAGCTGTTAAGGTCTGAATGCTTTTATATCACCATGAAACTTTAGTGTATTTTGGTATAGCCACAAGCAGAGGTCTTTAATTTTAGAAAAGCAGACAGAAAACATACACTGATTTTCTGTCTTGAAGCATTTTGTCCTATTGTCACCTGTCAGCTTTGCAATCCTGCAGAGGTGCCGCTTGATGTGACAGCTTAACATATGTGAGTTTTCTCTTGTACGCAACACTAAAAGCACAGACAGTGAAAGCCCCTCCACTGTTCTTCGGTCAGAAGCACAGCTGCTGCAGAGGGGAGAAGTTGGGACTGTTTGGATGATGTCTCAGTGACTCATGACAGGTGAAGATGGGACAAGGCAGAGCTGGCTTAACAACAGCTTTGTTCTCTAACTTTATACTGCTGAGGATTTCTTGGCCCGTGGAGGCTGTCTGATACCTGTGTCTGAATACTGATCTGGTGTTGTCTGCTGGGAGACGTTGGTGTGCTCCACAGTTTACTTAAGCACAAAATACTTCATGATGGTGTGCTCTCTGCTAGAGTTGGAAGAATATGGAGTAGTTTTGGCCTTTCCTTGACTAGAGGTCAGAAAGCTGAAGTAGCAGATGACTTAAAAAAAAGTGGAGAGCACTAGACAATGCCCTAACGTGCAGATGGCTTTTTAAATGGCAATTGTGTTAGTTTAATGTTATGAGAAGCAGAAACGTATCAAAAGTACAGAGGTTGGATAAAAATCATCAAATTAAGGTTAATTTTAAGCAGTTATAATTACTTTATGGACCAGGGGTAGAAAAGTCTGGGAAAAGCCTGTTTCCAGGGTCACATGAAGGAGATGTACGCATGTTACAAACTCAGTCACAGCATTTTGTGTGTTTTCAGCTAGCCCCATTATTTGGGGGGGAGAAATCATTGAGTCTGAACCAGGGAGACATTGGTACAGCAAATCTGTATCTTGCTCCTGTATGCACCATAGCCTTCAAGGAGAAGTGCTTGCTCTTTCTTGGCGTACATCTCTCTTTAAGCACATAATAAATCTGTCATTTGCTGTGCAGATAGCTCTCCTGGTTAGCAAATGCTTGAAATGAGACTTTGCAGTTGTGATAGTTCAGATGTTCCCAATATACCTTGAAGAAGTTACTGTTAGGTCTTACCTAAGTTACAAAATAAAAGCAAAAAGAAAAATAATGTGTGTTAATCTGTTCCATCCTTTAATCTATGGACAATATTTCTAGTGTCTCTGTCAGCTGTGGACAGTCATTTAAGTCTTCTGCCCCTACAGCAACCTTGTTCCCAAACTGTTACAGACTTAGAAACAAAGATTGGCTTTACAAACAAGATCCAATTAGTGACTAAAGAGGAAACATTCTTCTCGGGTGGATAAGTGTCTGGATTCAGTGAAGAACTGGAAATACTTCCGTGATAATTAGCATTATTCCTCAAGACAATCTGTAATGAGAAGTTGTTTGCATAGTCTCCTAGGTCTCTTTCCATTTATTTCCCAGATAGATTAATTGTAAGGCTGGACAGGGTTGAGTAATGAAGCCTTGTTGTAGTCCTGTAGTCATGCCTTGTGCACAGGGTTAGCGAAACTTGCTGCTTACAGCTGTGGAAACTCTCAGCTGAAAAAAGCAGGTAAAGTAACTTGCACCTGAATGTGTGCTCACATACCTGCTATGAATTGCCCATTAATAAACCAATCCCTGCAAGCATGTGACAGTGTAACTGTGGTGTTTCAGACTGCACAATTGTATCTGCCTGATCACTTCTCTCAGGTGCTGCTTTTCAGTTAAATGAAAAGCCAGATTTATAGCTGCTTTTTCTGTACTGAGCAGTAACTGAACTTGCATGGACCCCATGGTCCACTAGAACAATAGAAACCTGTGAATCATGTGTTCTTCCCTAGCTAGACTCTCCCCACATTTTGCAAAGTGACTCACAGGCTAGGCCTGCCACCATTGCCAGAAAATGATGTCATTTGGATACTGCAGTATCCCATGAACAAACCAAAGGCTCTTTGGAAATTAGGCTGACAAGGATAAAAAGGAAATAGCTGCATATCAGAAACATATCTCAATTTTAAAATCAGTATAATTGTGTGTGTGCTTTTAAAAAACAGGTGTAGTGCAAAAGGCATAAAGAAAATCCGCAGTGTTTCTTGAACTGTGTTTTCCAATGACCGCAGAGTGGGTAATCCTGTTCTCCTGCTGTCTTGTGCCAGCAAGAGTTTACACAGCCAAGCTGTGTCCCAGGGAATTGATTTGGTCAAGCATTAACATATGTATCTCGTATTGTTGCATTAGTTCTCAGCAGGATCAGTTCCCTGGTCCCACTCTCCCTATTGTCCCTGGGGCACTGGTGTGACCAAAAATTGAAGGAAAAATACAGACAAGAATGCAGTAGACAGTGGGAAGTGGGGCAAGCATGTTAACTTGTCCAGTGGCTTTCTATCTGTACTATAAAGTAACCTTGAAATTATATGGTTAGCCTCGCTGAAGTGGTTTCACAGAATATTAGGTGTAAATGTCTAATACATTGACATGAGATGCTTCTTTGTGTCTCCTTCCCCACCCTTACGTGGTGCAAAAAAAGCAATGTTTGCTCATTGTGGTCATCGTGCTGCTACTGGGACCTGGGGAAGAGCTGCCCTGGGGAACAACTTGCTATCCTCAGGAGTCCTTTGTCATAGCAACCGAGGGCATTCTGACCCTGGCACCATGAGCAGTGGAGCTCATGGCCAGGGCCCTGAATGGGCAGATGAAACAGGCATTAGGTAAGAATAGAGTCAAAGTCTTTTCCTTTGTAAAATGTCAAAGGCAAAAGAGGCCAGTGGGTATGATTTTGTGGGAAATTAAATAGCCTTATAACACTGCCTTTCCTTTTATTCCTCTCCTGTTGCTGGCAGATGTATAAACTTGAGTTGTACTGGTTTGGGAACGTATGTGGAATTTAACTTGCTACTAACCATCACGCTTTCAGATGTCTGACCCTGGCCTGGAATAAAGTACACAGTGTATCCCCAAGATAAATGAACTGAGCAGCATGTTTCTTATTACTTCATTTCTGTCTCTGTGTTCTGTGTTAAAACTAAACAGTGAATGAAACCTGACATGTAAACTGACCCACCTGTATCAAGTACAGCACTAAGCAAGATAAGTCTACATATTCAGCCTGTGCACTTCATTTCCCTGTGTGATAGAGTACTGGCTCTGCCTCTCAGAGTAGTGTGCTTTGCTGCCTCTGCTGCTCCTGATTATTGCAACCAGAATATCAACAGATGTTCCTGGTAAGATCATTAAATACAGCATTTAGCTCAAATTTATCATAACTTAAAACTCATTCAGAAAGAGATCTTTGCCCTTTGGCTGTCCCTAACCTAGATCACATCTTGAACGTGTAACTTAAAAGGAGTTAGAAGGGCTCATTAGTAGGTTGCCTTCCACTTGTGGAGTGGGATTTCCCATTTATGCACTGAGGTGACAGTTACCATCAAAAGAGATTACGCTTCCACCAGCCTGTAACTAATCGTTCATCCTGATGCAAATAATTGTTCTTCATAGGTCAGAAATGCATTGCCAAAGATATATCCATAGTGCCTGGTTTACATAGATGTAAGAACCCCAAACAAACCATAAATCAAATGTGTTAGGCATTAGGAGAGCTAAGTACGGACCTGATAATATGTATGCAAAACTAAAAGGGGTTGCAATGCATTCCTCTTGTTGCTTAAATATTTCAAGCCCTCAGAGTTGGATCCACATTGCTTCAATATTTGTACATGCTTTTAAACATTAGAAGCACTCTGCTTTCCCTTGACATCTCTGAAAATGCTGGCAATGCAAGCTCACATGCATTGAACAGAGCTGAAATGACTCCAATGCTTAGTGGGGTATCATGGTGACAAGATTTGTGGATTCAAAACTGAGTAATTGAAGGACTGCTGGGCAACCTTATGCATATTCCTGTAAGTATGCATACCACTAACAAAAGTTACTACAATAATATAAATTTACTTTTAATCATATTAAAGTAGAATATATTGAGTCAAAATTTTTGTCAGAAAAACCCAAAACAAAATACCACCTTTTCTAGCTTTTTGAGAAGATGCAAGATGAAGGCACTGGCAGTTGCAGAAAACTAGGATTAAGTTTTGTTGTGCAGGTATTTTGTCATAGAAATTTAAATTCCTTTGACAGAGGACCAAGGAGAGACTGAAAGACTTCCCTAAAGTTGAGAACTACGATTATGTGCAGGTTAGTTTTTGTTCTTACAGAGTGCTGCTATTCATCTAAATAACAGAAATGGATACAACACAAAGGCAGCTTTAGAGTTCTGGCCACTGTTGAATGGTGGTAATTGGCAATATAAAGACAGTGTTTCAGTTTTGCTCACCATCATTTTCTAGTAAAACTCCTAAAAGTAAAGGCAAATGTGTGGTTACTGCTATACAGCAAATACTCTAATGTATGGTGCTGTCCCTTAAGTAAGCAAATATTTTAATTTAAATTAAAAAAAAAATCCATGTAAAGTTTGTGTTTCATTTAGAGCCTCACAGAAATTATCTAAAAATTTACATATAGGAAAATCTAATTAACCATAACACCTAACATGAGAGATTGGGAGTTGATCATTTGCATGTTAGAACAGACAATAGTAGAATATATATCTACTGAAATTAGTACAAAAATTCAATGCATAAAAAAACCCTGAAAACTTTCTGAAAAATTTACGTTTAGTCTCCCTCTTAATCTAGAATTTTCTTGACTCTTTCTTGCTTCATGCAGTTGGTGTTTCTCTTTTCAGTTGTTGCAAATACTTCACCCTGAGATGTGGTATGCCTGTCATACAGTGCTGCAGTGGCAGGAGGGGCTTTTTCACAAAGCAAGTCAGAATGGAGCAGAGAGGCAGTGTTTATGTAAAGTAACCTGTGTGAAAGGAGTGTGCTATAATTCAAGAGTAACATATATATTTATACATGTAGAATTACGTTGCTCAGGATTTTACTAACAAGCTTTTTGTGTCTTAGGACTACATCTGCCACCACAGTGGTATTGAAAACACAGCTTATCTTTTATTTAACATGTTTGTAAGGCAATTGTCAAGGAAGAATAACCTTATTTCTGAGGGATAAATGCTTACACTCTTTCCCTGGTCAACCACAGTGAAGACAAAGCACTTTTGTGCAGATATATAGACAATAATTTCCAGCTCTTTCTCTGAGAGAAGGGGATATCTTTGAATTAGGATTTTATGCCATGTGGATGCTGGGTACATGCTGCCATTTTTCATAGAGCTAATAGAAGTAAAGGTTATGTACTTGCCATGATCAGTTGATGGATAGAAGAATTAGTCTGGTACTTCTTTCAAAAACAGGTTCACCATCTGTTACTGTGCATGAATATAATTTATTTTTCTTGAATGGCAACATAAGGTATAAGGTGATTAGTGGAAAAGCATTTGGTATTAAACACTTTCATTTGCAGTAGCCATCAAATGAGCTGATCAAACTTGCTGCTCAGGTAGGAGCTGTGCACCCCATGTGGCTCATTAGGTTGGATGTATGCTTTTTTTTTTTACTTTCATACGCTTCCCCAGCCCACATCTTAGTGTCACCTTGATGTGCCTGCAGACAGCAGTGCCCAGCAGAGGTATAGCAGTATGGAGAGATGTTGGTCAGATGTTGAGTCACTGAATGCGCAACACTGGGATTTGCTCAGCTCTTGAAAGCCCTTCTGCACTTTCTTTTCTAGACTACCATGCCGCAGGTACCTGTATGTTGGCATCAGAATTCTTGAAATATCTTTATGTGTATATCTGTAAGTGTTCTTTCCACTTAGATACTGGATTTACAGGTTACATTAAAGAATTCTGTAGTGCTGTGTTTGGCTTCTCCTGTGTGATTGTTCATCCTCTTCATGAGAAGCCTACTTCTGGCAGACCCCTAACAGCTGGAATGTGGTTTTGATTATTTTCTTTTTTAAAATGAAGTCTTTAGCATGCTAATGCACAGTCCCAGTAGGTTTTACCCTATGTGTGGTGTTGTGGCGGTGACATTGCAATGAAGGACACATGCAGGTATCTCCTGAACACAGTTTGTGAATTACAAGGAACTGGACATTTGACACTGGGATAAACCTGCAGCCTCCTGATAGCAAGTATGTTGAAAACAGCTGAACACCTAGGTTTGGATTCTGTTGCAAAGATTTGGCTAGTTTGAGAACTTGATGCCACAGGGCATGGGGGCACTTTGTTGTTGGACGAGGTATTACTTGGCAACCAGATGGAGTTTTGCTTTTCCACTTTGGAGAAACTCCCTTATTGTGGTGTGGTGATGAAAACACACCACCAATCTGGGGAACTTGGAAATGGCTGTCTGCACAAACGCCACCTGCTTGTACTAGAAGCTGGTACTGGAAGCAGATGAAGTTCTGGTGGCTGACTATGTTACAAGCTAGCAAGAAGGGCAAGAGGACTATGCTCATGCTCTTTTTTTCATTTTTTTTTCATTTGAAGTAGATGAAAGTTGAGAGGGTCTTTGTGTATTTTTGTAGCTTAGTGAGGAAAAAACCTTGCACCTACGGATAGGAAACTTCTGCTTTGGTGAACATGAGGCTTCTGCTGGGCTATTAATTTCACTGCAAGAACACTTGCATTCCTGAAATCAGTCAAAGAGTGTAACTTATGTTCAAAATTAGGAGCAAGTGGGCTGTTAAGTTTCTTGGAATATACCTACTAGTTCTTCTGAGGAAGAAGAGTATGGAAACATTTTAACTGTGTTGCATCTTCATATGAAAAGCTGAAGTAAAATATGTTATTTATGGATTTGGCTGGTTATCAAAGGAAATGTGCAGAGGTTCTGCAAGACATACATTTAAATCTTACTTGAGAAATGTCTAAGGATAAAGCTGCTCTGTGTCAGGGTTAGAACTGTGTATTCCTTCAGCTTCAACTTGGATCTGTTGGAATATGTGCACAGTTATACTAATATGCTCTTCGGGGCTCTTCCTTCTTTCTGTAAGTATTTCTTGAACAGTTTTAGATTCACTATGTCATACAAATCTACTGTGACCTCCCTTGTTTAAGCACCTTTTTCAAGGCTCATGTTCAGACTTCTGATAATACCCATTGAGATGATGGGAGTGTATGAACCTTGCATATATTCCTTAGAGTTTGGCAAATCTTATTTTCGCTGGAGCACTGCTGCATCTTGTTCTTGACCTGGGCTAAGGGACACAAGCCTCCACCCTCATTTAAAACCTCTGTCATCACAGTCTATCAGGCTTTCTCTTCCCTGCTGTAGATCTTGCTATCCTGGTGTTCATCCTGTGGGTCTCCCTTATCTATTCTCCCTTTCTGCTGTGGTTAGGTCTTCCTGCCCATTTGTCTTTGACAGGAACTGTTTGACATGGTGACGGTTGCACTCCTCTTCCTCTCCCCTGTGGCAGAGGTTTTCCCAGCACTGGTGAATGCCTAGAGTCTCCATATTCCCCACTGCTGCCCTTCTTGCCACTGTGCAGGTTGGTGGATTCATGCTATAGGAGAGATTGCCATGAAAGCCGGAGGCATCTCTGTGCCCCCTTTCAGGAGGCCTCGTACTGCCCATGATGGTCAGGCTCTGCAGGCTGCAACTGCCAGCAGCCCATAAACCATACAAAAACATGCTCTAGGAATTATAGGGGAAGGTGGGGATCCAGTTTCACTGCTGTTCTGCCTTCTGGATGTAACTGCAGCAGCATCTTCCTAGAGTCCATAAATGGCATTGTGCAGGTGCTGGACTTGATTGGGATAAAGTGTAGAGGAACGGGCAGGGGAAGAAGAGGAGCAAATTCGCAGATCAAAATAGCAACCTAAGTCGCTTAGGTTCCAATGTAGGGCTGAGAGTTAACAAGTTGTGATGGTTTGCTGATTAACTTGATCAAAGTAGCTAGGTCATTAATAGGCTTGGCAGCAAGGTAAATTGACCTGAAATATCTTTTGGTTCAAGTTCACAGGTGTAGGGGATTTTTTTTTCTGTGTTAAATTGTTAGCTGACTGCAGATTAGAGACCCTGAGGTAACTGCTGTTTATGAAGCAAAGTAGGAAAGGGCTTCTGTAAAGCATTTTGTTGTTTCTTCTTTCTTGTCATCTCTCTGTGACAATAGTAAAGTAAGCTGTACCAGCCTAAAATTTTGTTTCCTAAAGAAAGAGGGCTGATAAGGATGCCTGGGTGTCTGCCCCATGTTTTGCTTTAATTTTAAAATAAAAATTGCTGTCACTTCTTTCTTTTTTTAGTACAGAGATTTTTATGTTAATTCCTGTGCCTGAAAGCACTTTGAGATCTTGGAGGGGGTATAGGTGTATTTCCAAATATGGCACTGTGTTGGTTGAAGAAGTATTTATTGAGCTTCTCTGCAGCACTTTTTATTTTTCAGGAACTACTTCTACAGAAACCAATGAGGAAACCATTCTCCAGGATTTGTGCACCTAAAGATTTGCTAGAGAGTCAGAGTGTGCTGAAACCTCTCTGGAAACAGAGTTGTAGTATGTAAGCTCCATGAATGGTTTGAAATAATCTCTAAAACTTGTCAGTTTTTCCTTCTGATTTTAAAATTCTTGCATTTCTATTTCTTCTTGCATGAACAAGGAAACAAAGAAGCACTTTGTTTTACATTTACCACTCTGTGTAAAACTGTGGTTTCCTGTTAGTAGTCTTAAACATCCAAAAACGGGTTTAATAAGACTTTTCTTGCATGTGGCATCTTGTGTTTAAACAATGGGACTAGCAATGGTGACAGCATTCTGGCTGGGGTTGTGCAGCTGCTGTGTGCTCCACTTGGCTTGGGGTACCACTGACAAGGAATTGCAGTGGGAATGGTGTTACAGGACATCAGAGCCTGGGTCAGATGTGCATATGTGGTTGCTCTGTTACTGGGTCAGTTAGCCAGACCACGAGGGCTGCCTGGACGGAGCCAGCCCACAGTGGAGATGCTGGTAGATGGTTTGCCCATTCAAAACAGTGAAAAACTTTTCTTTGCTTTTTAACAGGATAGAAGAAAATATTTTTATGAACTGGTACTTGGAGGGTATGGGAGGGTGGGGACAGGGGAGGGTGTCCTTGGTTGGTTCTATACACAGTAAGGAGACTTGATATACCATTTACATGTTCGTGGCCTTTGAACCAAGTGGTGTCCTAGTAGCCTGCTTTTGTCAGTCCCTGATGTCTTGTCTGGTGACTGGAAGGCTCTTAGCTGATTAAGTATTTTTTTGTACTTCTCTTACTGTCTTGAGTAACTTGAATACTGGGGCATAGATGGTAGATTCTTATCGCTTGGTGAGTGCTCTGATAGGGGTATATCGCTGTTTGTTCTTGGAGGAGAGATTGTCTTGTGTACACGGATGTTGGGGATGGTGACCTCACAACTCTTAAACTGAAGAACTGTCACCAGACACTGGGTATTTGTTGCATTACATGATTAATTGCACTGTTAAATTTTTACCATGCTGATTGCAATCAGTTTTTTTCTTCCTAGCCTATGCTTTGAACTACAGCGTAGCTTTCATGCTGTCCTATTGCTACCTTAGTACATTAATATAAGCTCTTCCAAGGGAATATTTTGGAGTTTTGCTAAAACCTCTTGTTCTGCCGCTTAATTTCTTCAGGCCTTTTTCTTGAAGGAATGGTTTTATTGCTGTCTCTTAAATGTTGTCTGGAAAGATATGTTTGAGATGCCAGTGACTATTTTATGTAGATTTGAGTTACATGTTCTTAAGAAAAATTCCAATTTACAAGGAAAAACCAGTTCTTCACCAAGAGTCCATGTCTGCATATCATATAGAAATTTTGGTTATGACAGTGTAAACCAGTGTCAACTGTCTGCCTCAGCTCTATGTAGTTTTGAAACTCACAAAAAGATCCTGGGGGATCCAAAGCTTTGTTCAGCAGCTATTAGTTTATATTCTGATGATAAAGGTGAGGCTGCAGAGCACTTGTGAATATTTTTGCTGTTTTCTCTTACAGAGAGACTGCTTTTCTTGACCAGTGTAAAGCAACACCGTTAATTTCTTGGGTTTTCATTTCTTTGTGAATTATTAAATGCTGTTATACTCCTGCCTGCATTTTCCTCATCTACAGCAGACTTGATTTGTATGCATGTGCTTCTCAGAATTTTATAGACTGCTACTGAGTAAGGGAGTATGGCTCTCTAGCCCTGGAATGTGGAGGAAACCATTTCTTGTATAGCCTGGGAAGAAGAAAACAGAAAAGGGTGCTGTGCATGGCATTTCTCACCTAAATGCCTTGATTTTAGCTTTGTTCCTCTATCTTGTGTTTCCTTTTGACATGGGACCAAGTTTAAACTCCTTCTTGCAGTTTTGTGGAGTTTACATAACACTAAATTCTTTGAACAACAGTTCAGCCTTTCACAGCCTGGCTCTCTCAGTCTTTTCACTTCTTTAACATCTTGTTCTCTCATCCATGTCTTTTAATTCTGACTTGGCTGCTGTCCTGCACCTTTCTTTAAAAGTCCCAGCTGCCTGTCTAGTGGATGTACTTCTTGAGTTATTTTTGTGGTTTCTGTACCTGCATACTTGCTGCTAGTTGCTTTCACAAAACTAACTTTTGTCAGATGTTAGACAGAAAAATACAAATGCCCACATCTGATCAAATGGGCTGAAACTGGCCAAGCAGTCAGAACAGCAGTCTGCATCCTGCCAGGCTCCAGTTTGGTTTCTTCCTCTGCCTTAGGTCTTCTGGGTGGCCTCGACACAATCTTTAGTCTGCACCTCCTTTGGGGGTTTCTGCTGATCCAGCTGCATTAGCTGCCAAGTAAATATGCAGGTCTGTAGGCAGAGCTGTGTCCTTCTGTTGCTGGTCTTAAATCATAGACTTGGCTTTAACACCCACATAATGTACAAGCTGCTGTGTTGAACCTACACTGCAGATACTTCCCTGGGTCACTTTTCTTCACTAGAAAAGTGTGATGGTTACAGGCATGGTGATAATGTTTGTGCCTGTTCTATTACCTGCAAAGAAAGGTAATAGCACATCCCTCTGGATACCTGAGGACTAATACTTGCATGGAAGGCACTTTGCTGTGGTAATGGTCAAATACATATAACACTAGATCTTGATGTAAAAATTACTGTATTTCTTTGATGTTTCTTTAGCTATCATTCCATGTGTGGTAGTTTGACAGCTGCTAGAAACAGCATGTCTGATGATGCAGTGGATTTGGGGAGAGGGTTAAAAATAGATGCATGTTCCCTAATGGACAGGTGTGGTTTAGTTTCAGTAGAAGCTTCATCAAAATGACTTGGATAGATCATTTCATAGAGACTACAGTTCTATTTTCTATGGATTTGGGTAGGAATTATTGCCATTGCAGTGTCTGGACTTTGGGTAAAGACTGTAATTTAAGTAGTACTATTGTGTGAAGATTATCTCAAGGACTCATTATCGGTTATTTTACTGCAATATTTCTGTGGCTTGCCAAGGGCATATATCTTCTGCTACTCTCCTGATCAAATGGATTGCTTGGGAAGACTATGAGATTATTCCAGGCCAGAATCTTTTAAATTGGCAAGTTTAAAATACCATATGCTGTTTTAAGAGGGTGCCCTATAGAAGATACAATAGAGCTAAGCAAACTGCTGTAGCATGTAGCAACACAGTATAATGTGCAAATCTAAACTATAGTCTTGGAATCTGTATCAGGTTTTCCTAAAGCAAACATGGTGTCTTTAGGGGGCATAACTTGTTTTGCAGCATTTCCACATGAACAAACACTGTACTTTACAAAAATGCTTTTTTTGCTGTGCCTGCTTCTGTTTCTCAAATCAGTGTCTATATAGATCAGTGAAAAAGTAAGTTTAGATTAATTCATATGCCAAATTAATCTTCTTTTCAGATAAAAGCATTATTTTATTTGTAGGGAGACCATTTTTGTTCGTATGTGGGACTTGCTACAGAGCTCGTGTCTGCAATATCTAAAATTTCATTAGTGATTTGAGTCCATCATCTGTCTGAAATTATGCTTTCCAGGGGCCACGGAGCCACCACTGCCAGACTAACACATGAATTACTTGTGTTTCTGCTGTTGTGTCTCTGCTGCCTGTTGGAAGAGAAGACTATTAAAACTGGTCTAGACACTGCAGCTGGGTGATGTATGTCAATCTCAGTTGTGTTAACTTAGTTGCACAAGGCTTGCAAGGGGTTTAGGAGAGGACTGTTCTGTTTCATCCATTTTTCCCTTTCCATCCAACGAAAATCCAATTCTTCCCATAAAAAAACTGGATACTTCATACTTTCAGCAGATACTTTCTCTCCTGAGACATTTGAACACTGACTTGGTATTTCCACCTCATTTGCTCAGGTAACCTATTGTGTACTGCTTCTACTCAGAAGAATGAGGTGAAGTTTCTCAGGGAGACATACTCACTCTGTCTGTTCAGCCTCTACCACCATGGTGAACTCCCTTCATCTTTGTGGCCATCAGCCTGGGCTTTGTTCACCCCTGCTCAGGCATCATTATCTCAAATAGCAGTCCTGGAGGCTGTGGTTGATGCTCCATGCTAAATATTAATGTCTCTACAAACAGGGAAGACAGCAAAACAAAGCCTTTCTGATTGGGGGCTATCCTGAAATATGTGTGTTGCTGTTGCCAGTCGGGATGTTGCTGGAGATTCTCTATGTTTTTTCTTCACCAAAAACTGCTGAGTAAACAGGACTTGGCTGCTGCTGGTTGTCCTGCAGCCTACAATGGTCGTGGGGCCGTGCTGGGGCTCCAGAGCAGGCTTCCTGAGCGGCACCTTGCCTTGTGGACTCTAATCACTGATTAACCCACATAAAGGGTGACTGGAATAAAACAGATTAAACCAGCACATAGTATCTATGCTGCCATCTTGTGCACCAGAATTTTATAACACCTTTAAGATTATTTTGTAAATATGGCAGTGTTGTCATGGCAGCAGAAATCTCGTGTGGAAAAATGTTGCTGACATGATTTATTGCTGGTTTAGTGTGCTGTGCAGGTCAGGCAAGTCGTCACTGCTCCTAGCTTCTATTCATCTGAATTGAATATGAAGTGCATCAGAAGGGCTTTGATCAGGGAAATGAATGTCGCAACAAACTTCACGCTGGCATGCACAGCTCAACTAAATGCATTAATATACAGTGAGATTGGTATTGTTTTAACATTTATACACAAAGAATCTATACATGCATGTTTCATAGTTTTCAATGTAGCTCTTGCTGAAAGTCAGTATCCTCCCTGGTGAAATCATAATTGTAAAAAGCTGGGATGCTGTTAAATCTAATGCTAGCTGGAGACTCAAAGATGTGCAACTTTGAATTTGAACCAACTTGTGAAAGAGTGAAAAAATTTGACAACTTCAACTTAATCCAAAATCTCTTTCTAAAGGGTTTGTCACTTTATGTGCTGAAGTTCTGAGGTCTTCTGTAGCCAAGTGATTCATGGTGTCCTCCACGTCACTACCTTCATGTTACTTCTTGTACACAACGTAAGAGAACTGGTGACTGGCATGACCTGTATCACATCTTCCTTCACCCTCCAGCTGTAGTGACCCACAATCACAAAATTTGATTGCTTTCAAACAATGTAAGGTCTTAGGATGGATAAAACTTGAGATGCAGTAGAGACTGTCACTGAACTATGATTCTAGATCCTCAAATTTAGAAGATGGTATTTCTAGGATGTCTGACTCCAGGAGTAAGTTGGCATCAAATGACTATAGCTCTGATTTGAGCTAAGACTCCCAGCTGTAAGGAAGGCACCAGAAGGTGATGGGGGGAAAAAGGGTGTGAAAGAAGCAGTTTTTTCAGCTACCCACTCTACTCTTCACACCCTCAAAGTCAAGCCTCCAAGTTTGTGCATTTTTTTTTCTATACAACTCATAGTTCTTGCCATGATGGTATTTAAATTGTATGTATCTATTTTCATGGAATGGCTGGAAGTTTTGCATGCTTTTGTTCTGGAAATAGCCTATGATTGTTTGTGAAATAACCTTTTCCTAAGGTTTCTAGTTTAAGAGATTTGTCATACTAAAGCTTGCAGTATGAGAACAAGTTCCAAAGTTAACATACAGGTTTTCCTTATAGAGAAATCAACACCACCACCATGCCACTACTCAGCCAAGCAACACACCTAGGTTGCTTCAGCTGTTCTCACCCTCCTTTATAAAGCAATATTTAAGGAAATGTTGGCAGGTAAAATAAATTTTTTTTTTTTTCCAAGCAAGTGAAGATTTAAGAGCTGATATTTCTTAACAAATCTGTAGATTCAGAAACTAGACACTTAATGGTATGGAATTTTAAATGAGTTCATATCATTCTGAATATCTTCAACTAAAATTTTTGACTTAAAAATAATTCCACCACTTCACAGACATTTAAAGTTAGATTCTAACATTTTGCTTTGGATCTGATTGTTACTCTTATTTTCTAGTAACAAGATTTTTTTCACTCTTTCTTTGGAAGGAGTTGGCCGCATTGTAGTCGCTAGGTCAGCAATCTGTTTCACTTGTGCTGAAGTAACATGCAGTGTTTTGAGCTTTGGCTCTGGAGTCCCATCTTTTCTTTCTTGAAGGTCTGCTTCCCACAAGGTACAAACCTGGTGCCCTTGGGTCCACATCTTGTAGTATAAATTTGAAAAGGCAAGGAAGCGCAAGTATAAATTTTACTGCAATATTCATTGTGTGCCAAATGTGACGGGCTTTGGTTGTACAAACCACCCATTCTCTCTTCTCTTCTGAACAGACTCCAGAGTTTCCAGTCTCTTGACCTGCGTGTGTGCTTTGCTGACCACACAGACAGTCAATGACAGCTTCATAACTGGTTAAGTTCATAGTGCAGCACTGTTGCTTCCAGTTCCCTTGACCTTGTCTTGAATGAGATTCAGCAGGTTTTTTTGTTTTAAAGTACAAGTCTGGGCTAATTGTACTGCTGTTTTCACAGAATGGTAGAATGGTTAAGGTTGGCAGGGACCGCAGTGGGTCATGTGGTGCAAATTCCCTGTTCAAGCAGGGTCATCCCAGAGCACATTGCACAGGATTGTGTCCAGACAGTTCTTGAATATCTTCGGTGAGGGAGACTTCACAACCTCTCTGGGTAATCTGTTCCAGTGCATGGTCAAATGTGGAAACTGATCTCCTGGTGAGCAGCATGCTGTTTGCTGCTCTCGGGTCTGGCAGGGAAGTTGTGATTGTTATCTTGCCAGAAATTCACTGCTGAACGGCTCTGCCTCAGGTTGTCAAGAGTTAAAACAAAACTAAGCAAAGCCAAAGGGAATTGTACCTCAATATTCACTCCTGGCAGACTCTCTAGTATTATGCATTGGACCTGAAATTTTGGAGATTATACTTTCATTGATCAGATCTAGGTTTGGTTTTTTTGTCTAAAGCAATTCTTTTTTTTCTGTATTGGCAAGTACTGGAGTATTATGGAAATAAAAATAGGCTGTTCTTATGCATTCCCAAGTATCTATCTTTAGGAAAATACCTGTTTATGCATGTTTTACTTGAACAATAAGACTAAAACTGACATGGGTCACTCTGCAGGACTGTTTGAATGATAGCTAATTTTAGGTGGTGCTACCCTGAACTTCAGTGACACTCTATGTTTTACTCTGCTTCCTGAGGTTGACTTTTGCCCTTCCACCATGGAGTAGGATTTGGATTTAGCTTCAGCGAGTGACCAAATAAACTGTCATGTTCACCATTGTGTCAGTTTTTCGTGGCATACTTCTGTCAGTAACTTAAGGTTGTTAAGGGCACATTATTAGTCACCTTGTAGAAAAAGAAATTGCAGAAATGCATGTGCACATTTGATAGCTATAAAAATCTTACTCCACAAGCTTCATACTGAGGAAAAACATACCATCTAAGATTGAGTTATAGACACTTCATCATGTGTCAATGGTATTAATTACTTTTTTGGGGCAACAGTTTCTGCAATTGTCTTAAATCTGATGCTGATGCTGCAGTTCTCTGTGCTCAGGAAAACGGGGTGAGCCAAAGGCAATGCTGCTTCTTTAGCCCTGAAGAAAAATTAATTGCTCCAAAGGTACCTATAAATCCTTGCTGTCATGTGGATATTCTCTGTTTCACTTAAAGAAAAAAAAGTAGAAGGATTTCTGGTTTTCTCAGTTCAGTCTGTTCCTGCTGACAGCACCATGGCATATAATAACCTTCATAAACTCACCAAGTTGTGGCTTAAAAAGCAGAACCTCACAAGCTTGGAAATAATGCTTTTTCTGTTTAAAACCACAGTTGCCTTTTAACTGAATCAGTGTAAGGGGAATAGAACTTCTGTAATTGCCAGAAGCATTGGGGCAAAAAGTGCTACAGATATGTTGGTTGACGGAACCAACAGGACCCAGCCCTGTGCACCCACAGCCCAGAGCGCCAAACGTGTCCTGGGCTGCATCCAACGCAGCGTGGCCAGCAGGGTGAGGGAGGGGATCTTGCCCCTCTGCTCTGCTCTGCTCTGGTGAGACCCCACCTGCAGTGCTGCATCCAGATCTGGGGTCTTCAGCTTGGGGAAGACTTGCTTTGGCAGGTCTCAGAGGAGGATCACAAAAATGATCAGGGGGCTGGAGCACCACTACTTTGAGGACAGGCTGAGAGAGCTGGGGTTGTTCTGCCCGGAGACGAGAAGGCTGTGGGGAGAACTTAGAGCACCTTCCAGTACCTACAGGGGGCTTAAAAGAGAGCTGGAGAGGGACTTTTTAAAAAAGACATGCGGTGACAAAACAAGGGGTAATGGTAGAGAAAGGGCAGGTTTAGATGAGATGTTAGGGGAAAATTCTTTACTTTTGAGGCACTGGCACAGGTTCCCCATAGAAGCTGTGAATGCCTCATCCCTGGAAGTGTTCAAGACCAGGCTGGATGAGGCTTTGAGCAACCTGGTCTAGTGGAAGATGTCCCTGCCCATGGCAGTGGGTTGGAACTAGGTGATCTTTCAGATCCCTTTGAACACAAATCAACCTCTGATTCTATGATATCTTAATAAATTCGAGGAGAGAGTAACAGAGTTGAGCAGCTGTTTACATAACTTGTAACTGAGTTACAAGGTTATTTGTATTTTAGCAGGATTTAATTCAGATCCTGAGGCTTTTCCTTCCTCTGATTAACCATGTGCAAAACACTGTAAATCCTTTCACAATAGATCTTGTTGTAGCTAAGTTCTGCAGCTTCCAGTGATTGGTAAAACATGTCTTATATGTAATACAGCTGTGGCTGTGTTCTCAGTTTTGGACAGTGATTACCAAATGCTGTAAGTTATAGCTGCTGTATCGCAGACCCCTTATTTTTCCTAGAATAGACACAACTTACAGATTTTTAGCTATGAAAGGAAAGAAATTTTGTATCTTTCAGGTCTTCTTCACTTCTATTTTTTCCCTTTTTTTCCCACTGTGTTATTAACATTCTCCTTCTAAGAAGAGATTTGTTTCCTTGTACATTTTTCTGAACTTGTTCATTTGACAACTGTAGTCTGTATTACTTTTTCTTCTTTCTGATTTCTTTGTGTCCTCGTACTGTTTCCTATTTGTTCCTCAGGGTACTGCATTTACCCACTAGACAGGGTAAATCTCCCTGCCTGGAACAGGAGGGTTCCAGATTAATCTTAAAGGCTCATCACCATGCTGGGAAAAAATCCACAAGTTTTACTGTTGTTGAATTACAAGATGTTTGAAAAGCTGAGTAGCAGCTTTTACTTTAAATCAGCACCTTATTTAGTGCTTAGGGAATGACTCCATTTTATATATAAGTGGCAAACTTTTGTACTGGAAGAAAATAAATTTCGAGGGGGACAGGTGTGTATCTTCAAAAAGAGTTCCAATGCAGTACTTTTTTGGTGCCTTGAACTGAAGATGATAGAAAAATCTTTTCCCAAGAAAACTGAGAATTGCGAAGAATCCAGTGCAAGGTACAAAATGCTGCTCTGGAAACACAGCTCATATCACTGGAGATGGCCCTTGAACACCAGAGACAGCTTTGGCTGATGGTGAATACCTGCTGTGCCTCAGCAGGCTCCTCCTGCTGTACAATTCTTTTTCTAGAAGACACATTCTAGGAAATAAATTCTATAGGAGGAGCTAACTGGCTCAGGTAAAAAGCACATTTGCTTTTTGTACTGCAGGTACACTTTCTCTGTTTATTCTTCCTTGTCTTTTTTGGAGGAGAAAAATGTGACACTTAAGCTTAGTGTGTAAATTTATTTAGTCTATAAAATATCATTAGTAAGGGTGTCTTTGGGACCCTTGGCATGGACCCATAACACACAAACATGCAATACAGGATAAAGCTGGGAAACTCGTCAGGAATATGATTCTCCTCACTGAAGCAGCTTTTATACTGCAAAATGCAATTCTCCTAATGACATTTGCTCAGTGCAGTTTTGTGTGATGTCTCAGATTTATGGGTGTTGGTTTCCTAAAGAGCTATTTGAGTGTCTGTGCTTCAGTGAAACAACTTTCATATGTCCTGTAAAAAAATCCAAAAGTGTAATGGAGTAGGACTTTGTCTAGAGTTTTAATATGAAACAAAATGATGTAGTGAGCTTTCTTCTTCATGGTGGAGTGAAAACTGGCTCATTTTCAACTTGAATGTAAGACTTCTGAAGTCACTGCTGTGGAAGTGATGTTAGATTTGTAATGCTGCCTTGCTTACAGGGACATTGCCTTACTGACGGTAAGCAATGTGCTAATGTCTTCAACTTTATTCTTGCCCTTCAGCCTTCCTATTTGTATTGATATTCATGTCAATCTCTCGTGCTGTTAGGACTAAGCAAAATAAAAAAAATACTGGAAAGAACTAAGCAGATTTAAAGCTCTTATAATGTGATTTAGCTGCTAGAAATAAGAATACACAGGGCCAAAACAGTTAGACCACCAATGTAAGGAACTTCTGGTCCAGTGATTGGGATGCTAATCTTTTCCAGGAGTGCTTTGGAAGCAATTTCTCTTGGCTACTCAATATAAACACACTGGATAATATGGTTTCATGTCTATGTACAGGTTATGTATTTAATGACTGTTTTCTGTCTAGTACCATGTCTATCACATTTTAAGTCTCAAATGAGTAGCTAGTTTACCACCTTGGAGGATTTAGTCACTGTCACTAACAAGAAACCATGTTTCAGTTAACTGACTGCCAGGCAGACCTCAAATGCATGAAGTGCCTTGGGCTTTTCAACAAAAAGCCTCACTCCTCCCTCCAGCACCAGCACTGTTTTTTATGGGTGAGTGGAGAGCTTCCACATATTGCAGGAGGAGGATACTCTGCAGGAGTGCTTTGTACTGAGGTGGGCATTGCTACGAGGTTTTGTTGCAGAGCACATCAGCTACAGAAGCCAACCTCATCCAGCACATTGCTGTCCTTGATGTTATGAGGTTCAGCACTGGCATAGTAATCCCAGAGGTTTTTTAAAATGCAAACATCAATAATACACAACACTCTGTTTTCTTCTACCTTTCAGCTTAAATTAGCATTTATTCAAAAGCCTAGTGCTGTTCAAAGGATTTGAGTTAGACCCCTTCGACTGGGTATACTTCAAAGCATGATGTTTCTTACTGATGGGTCACAATCACAGAGTGCAGATATGACTCTCTAGCCATTTTGATCTGCCATGTGAATAAATATGAGGATTTTTTCCTTAGACCTTCTCCTTCTCTTTTATAATTACATTGTGGTGGTGACATTTCAAGTATGATAGTTGTAGCCAAATGGTGTCACTTACATTAAAACCCAAATAACAATGTTTCTCAAATGCCTCTGTAGATGGATGGAGGTCTGCTTGGATGAAGAGCTACCCCCGACTACGGAACTGGAAGAAGGCTTAAGAAATGGTGTTTACCTTGCCAAGCTTGCAAAATTCTTTGCACCTAATGTGGTGTCGGACAAAAAGATCTATGATGTGGAGCAGGCACGCTATAAGGTAATAACTTTCTCAGTTCTCTCACCAAGATAAAAAACAGTAATGTATTTCTTCCAACTCTTAAGGATTCCCAAGCATGGCTGGTTAGCTTTCTGTATCTCTCTTGTAAGACTGTAGAGACTAGGCAGAAGACACACAGCTGTAAGAAGCCAGTATGAAAAACTAGAAATATTTTACCCTTAGAAAAATTACATTGGTGTCACTACAAGTTTTTAAAGCTGAACAAATTACACTTCTGGGGAGAACATGAGCTTTACTATTTATGAAGTTATTTCTAATTAGGAATAGGAGTCAAAAACAACTTGATAAGTATTGCAAATTTTCCTCATCTTGTATGGGAGGATATTTGACATTCACTTCACTAGATCTGTGGGTTTGTTTTATCAACTTTAACACTGAAAAGTAAAAAAACAAGCTACCAATAAGCGAGTTTAGCTTGTTACCTGTGCAGGCTTTTGTTAGCCCTAAAATCCTCGATAATATAGAAACATACATTCATACACAGTTGTCGCACTATGGAACACACTATCTCAGCATATACAGGGGGCAGAAAAAATTTGAAGTGGACATTTTAAGGAGTAATAACCAGCTATGTTCCATATGGTTAACAGAGCTATGGTTGAGAATTCTGGTTACATTTAAATGCTTCTTTTGAAAACCACCAAAACTTGAGAGATTCCTTTCTCCCTTTACCCTAAAAGTTAACATTGAAAATAAAATGAAAATACTTTCCCACTTAATGCTTACACTGCTAGCCTAGGCTGTAGTAAGGGTCAGGTATTCATGTAGAACTGAAGAGTGTCTAAAACCTCCTTATCTGTTCTTCTTCATGGCAGTGCTGAGCACTGTTACCTCTTCTGTATTTTGGTTGCTGGTATTTGACATCCAGCCTCTACTCCCAAAGAATACTGAAGGACTGTACAGATTTCCACTTCAATCACAGTCCACCCTGATGGGTACCAATCTGGCTTATGTAACATGAAAGAATGAGCTGACTTCAATGTGGAGCTGTTGATGTGTTAGGGTGCTCCATTAGCAGAATTGAAGCTGTTACACTTTGGTCTCCAGGTTCAATTATGGGAAAATTCCTTTAACTCAGCTTCAGGATATAAAACTGGGAAACAACAGGAGGATCAATTAGTAGAGAATTTACTTCATGTGATTTTTATAAAATTCTATATAAAAATTTATAGAATTCTTCTCCCGTGTTTCCCATAGAGATCTGGCCTTCATTTTCGGCACACTGACAACACTGTGCAGTGGTTACGGGCAATGGAGTCCATTGGTCTGCCTAAGGTAAGCCTTTAAATTTCCACAAAAGAAGTGGCTCAAGTCATTGGCTCACTGAGATCCCCTTTCCTCTGCTTGAGCATAAACAGTTCCTTAGAGTAAGTCTACAGGGAAGGGGCGATTCAGAAAGCAAATCTGAAGAGCAGGTAACGTGGAAAGCGGTGAGAGTGACAGTCCTGTGCTGCTGCTGCTGGTGTGTGTGGGCTGAGGTGGGGACACGAGCAGTGTTTTAGCTATATCTTATGCTAGTGCAGTCTCTGTGGGGGCCTGAAAGCAATATGATTTAAAGAGAGAACTGAAATATTTGCTTCCTTTAGGTTACCTCTTCTCATCGTGCCTCTTGCTGCCTCTTCCTCTTACTGTATGTCCCAGTTGCTCTGCCTCTACCCTGTTTCCAGACTGTTCTTGCACCCTTCAGTGCATCTGCGTGACTATGCTGCTGCTCTTCTTCCACCACCTGCTTTCTTGGGTCACCTCTTACATTTATCTTCTTCCTTGTGGGTCTTCGCTTGTCATCTCCCCCCTCTGCTGCTGTTTCTGGGCACCAGTGAGTCTATTTTGGATGCAAATCCTTTGAGAAAGGGCTGTGTGCAAACACTTATGCTGCTTGTTTGGACATTCTGCTGCCCACAGGCAGCCCGGGGTGAGCACTTTCCCACCCCAGGGTGCTTGGGTGCTGGCAGCCCCAGTGCTGCCTGATGCACTGTGGTCGGGCACAGCGGGGATGCTCAGGCAGCTGCTTGAAGGGCTACATGAACTAAGGGCCAGCCACTGCAGGCAAACTCACTGCAGGTGTCCATAAGAAAAGGGCACCCAGGACTGCCATCAGAAATGCCATAGTGACAGAAAGGTGTCCTGCTGTTTCCATGTCAGGCCTTTTTTTTTTTTTCCAGTTGAGTCCTTTACCCCTCTGTTCAGCTGGCTGATTTCCACCCTGCCATCCATCCTCTGAAAGATTATGTTTCTATTGCAGAGGATGGTCATGGCCATGATTCTCCCTCACAAAGCTGTTTTGAGCAAGTGATGAAGAGAGCACTGTGCTCCTGACTTACTCAGTCTGGTCCTATTAACCATGGGACAGTGCAGCCCCAAGTGCCTGGCCAGGGCTGGAAGCATGCTGCCAACTCTCACGGTTAACTAAGTCTTTTATTATATTTTTGTGGAGAAACAGTGTTTAGTGACTGGGACCAAGGCCAGGAACAAATTAGTGGTAGATCCAGAATTGGAACTTATGATGTGACTTCTTGGCTAAATTCCTTAATATTTCTCTCTCTAAATATCTTTCTTTGTAAATTATGTATTCACAAAGTTAGGGGTCCTGGCAATTAGAATTATGCATTTTTAAACCATTCTTGATAGATTTGTTTTGTAATGAGGCTTTACAAATTGTAACTGCATTCCAAGTTTTGGGTGTTTATAGAGGACAATCACTACTAGCTGAGCTTATGGCAAAGGACCTTTTCTAAAAATCTTGTGGAAATGCTGTCTGCTTATCTTCCTTTTCCCCCCTCTTATTTAGTAGCTTTTACTCTTTACTAAGCTCTACTTTATGAAAACTACTGATAAAGTTAAAAGAATATCAGAAGAGACTTAATTCATAGCTCTATAGAAGTAACAGCTGAAATTCTCTAAGCTTATAGTTCTACAGAATAAATGTTTCTGCCCAGTAATAAGTCTTCTCCTCTAACTGTGTGCTCTTTGCTTTTTAGATCTTTTATCCAGAGACTACAGATGTCTACGATAGGAAAAACATCCCTAGGATGATATATTGCATTCATGCTCTAAGGTAAATGCTGATGGGAATAAAAGTTGTAGTAGCTGCCAAAGTTAGGAGTGTTAAGTCTTGAAATGGCTTTAGGGCAACCAGTATATCAAAATCTGTTAGAATTTACAAGTTCATTAATTTTAAATTGGAGACAAAAGTTCAACTTTGTCAGGACTATTGGCCAAATTATTTTCAAAAGAGAAATTAAGGACTACTGAGTTTAGCGCAGACATCCCTCTCTCAATAGTACACCCTCTCACAAAGTACACATACAATTTCAAAATACATACTGCAACAGAAATCAAACAAATTAACAGAAATTTAGCAAAATATTAGTATGACCACTGAGCAGATGTGCTGATCTGAGTGAAGATAATGATGAACAGACAGATCTTTCTGTCCCAAAAATGAAGCAATTAATTACTGTATTCTGGAGTAATTCATGTAAAAATTAACATTGTCCAAGATTTTAAAGTTCTGAGCAACTTGATTTTGAATGTAAAGTCAGGAGGCTTTGACTACATCATTGAAAATAAAAATCAAAATTTTTTCATGTTGTGCCTTAAGGATTTTCTTGATGTTTAGCACAAAAACATCTGTTCTGTGCTGTCCCTAGTGTGAGGGACGGTGGTGTTGGCAGACAGCTCCACCCTTCTGTGGCACTTCTAGTTCATTTCCTGCACATAGAGGTCTTTCCCTTTCAATACTTTTTTGTCACTAATCTTTCAGAGAACATAATTAACTTACATGCCAAACTCTCTTCTCTATTTCTAATGGTGTTCAAAGTCACATCAGCTGCTCCAGGGCTATCAGGCAGAAACTATCCAATATATGCTTTTTTGAAATTTTTTTATGGCTAGTCCTTGAAATGATGTGCCCACTCTTGCACTTGGGGATGTGCACTCACTGCTAATAAACAGGACTTACCACTAATATTCATCACGTTTCTTTTACAATCTAGATGTTCACAGTGGACAGCCTGGTATTTTTTTGTCATTTTTGACAAGTGTTGCCCCTTGAAATTATTACAACATTAGTGTAATGTTAGCTGTGACACCAGAACTATGTGAGAGTGGTTCTTGTCTGTAACTTGGTAATCCACTCTGTTCTGACAGCAAGTGTCTTGTGTAAGCTTGAAGTGATTTCCTAAAGAGAATGCTTGGGGCTATAACACTGACCAGCTCAGGCTGATATAGTGGGCTCGGTGCCCCGCTAGCTGTGTTATGGGACTGCTCAAATGTTTTGCAGAAGGTGGAAGAAAAAAATTCATTTTTTTCAATATTTGCTCCCTTGCGTATGGAGGACGTTATCAACTGTGGATTTGAATGCTACATCAGCAACAACCCCAAATACCTTCTTAATATCTGCCTTCTCACTGCGAAGGCAATAACTCTTACCCTGAACTGAGGTTTGCAATGGGTTGACTTATGGTAGAAACTTTTCTTTCTCCATCTTGACATGCCCCAGGATTTATGCCTCAAATTAGTCTATGTTGTCTCAGCTTTCATTTTCAAGTCTCTCTTGTTTAAATTACTTTCTCTTGATGCATATCAGCACAAAGGTCTAACTCTGTACTTAGGGGGTTTTTTTGTTTGTTTAGTGCTATTATTTTAGAAATTGACTTTATATCAAATGTGTCATACCAGACTGAAGGGGAATAGGCCTGGAATGCTTTTATTTATGATGTTTTCCCGTGAGATTGTAGGCCCCTGTGCCTGCATACTGTACAAGTTGTAAGACTAGAAGAAACAATGATGGAGCTTTACTTATTTTCATACCTTTTCCTAAAATACATGCCATAAGTCCTGCAGTGGAGTCTTTCAAATCAAACTCCAATCTCAGTATTGAATGGCACACAGACTACATCGAAAGCTGTCTGGGAAACAGCAGAATGAAGGACAGGGCACTGTGCTTGCCCACCAGTGTCACCAGTTGGGTTGGCATCAGAGGAGTGCTAGCTGTAGGAGTCTAGTTCTGTTCCCCTCCTGCTGATGTGGTAAGTACTGACCTGCTGTTGTCTGTTCCCCCAGCTCCACAACATGCAGCCCCCCTGCTCTACTTTCTGGTTTGGTCATAGTATCCTCTCCAGGGGGTCAGTATATATTTTGCTGACCCTGGGAAGGTCCATGTCCCTGTTGTTCTCAGGGTCCTGCACTACAGCACAGAGAAACACCAATTGCAGTCAGGGTGTTCACCTTTGCAGTGGTAGCTTAGGTGCACATGACTACTGTATAGGGAATCAATGTTGGGTTTTAAATGCTAAATTCTGATGCATTTTGGAGCACTTGCTAAACTTTCAAAGACTTATAACTTGGAAAAAGAAAGCACTTTCTGAAAGAGGTGAGGGGTTGATCTACTTGCCATTCTTTCTTTAGTTGTTACCAAGTCCTTACTCTGAAGCAACATGAATGTTGAGCTTTCCAACAAAACTATGCAAATTTAACGCAAGATACTTTCCTATTATTATTCTTGAAAATCGTGATGTCTTTCTTTAGTTCAGATTTTTCATATGTGAATTCATTTATGCACAGTCCGTGTGCATACTTTAAGTGTTTAAAGTTGATGAGATAATTTTTAACTGCCCCTTTAAAAGGTATGAAGTAGACTTAACTGTAGGTAGCAGGAGCAAAAAGCTCCAACTATCCAAAATGTCTGTTTGACATCTGAAATACTAGCATTTTGGAGGGAAAGTCATTGGCTATTTGGTGTTTTGCTGATCTTTGGCTGCTAGAAGGCCTGAAGATAGATGATTACTTTAAGCATGGTAGTTTAAATATAGTTTTAGGATATATCCTGATTAAAGTCTGAAATGAAGACCATTGCACTTAGTGCGGGTCATCCCATATGCTCTATCAAATACAGCACTGCTCTGGTCAGAGAGGAGTGACTTAGCAAGAAATTTCTTATTATACTCCTGTTGAATATAATTACTTCTTGCTTTTCTCTCATTGAAACATCAACACTTGAAGTTTGACTTGAAAAATATAGAGGCATAGGTTTCTTTTCTTGCATCATTTTTTTTGTGAAAGGTGATTTGGATTTGTCCCTGGACTAAATGAGGTTAAAACCAGCTTGATTTAAATTAAGATGCTAACAGTGATTCTTGTTCATAAATAGCAGTGCTTGCAGATATATTTTCCATGGAAAATTTAGTTTTCAAATTATCTTTGTAAGCAGATCACTGCCACGTCTCAGATAAACTATCCCTCTGAAGCTGGACAGCTTCAAAACATTGTTTTTATAGGAAGCAGTAGAATAACAAGCATGCCTTAAAAGAAAAAACATGGTATTTTCAGATCTACTATTTTACAGCATGTTATACATGAGCTAAGCTTAAAACAAGTCCTGGCAACATCTGCCTGATGTAAGATGCTGTTCTGTGTAGGTGATGCTTTGCATTGAAAGGAGTTTCACCTGGAAACCGTGGTTTTTCCTTTGTTTTTCCCCTTCCTCCTGATGCCTCATATCCATATTAACCATGAGGCCTCCTGCTTTTGACTTTGTACGTTCTCTGAGGTTCAAGTTACACTATAAAAACATTAAGCAAGCTATTTCAAGTGAAATTATATGTTAACTCAGAGTAGAAGTGTCTTTGTGTTCCCTGCAAGACTCGAAGAATATTTTCAGCACCATCTGGTGGTTAATAAATTTATTCAAACAAAGGAGCATAGGAAATATTACACAATTCAACCCCTCCTGGAAGGGTTGAACAACAAAAAACCCCATTCTCTAATGTTCATAACACACTTTCTTCTTCTATCTTTTTATTGTGGTGACCCAAAAGAGTCAGCACAGCCCTGTGATGCTGCTGATCTCCGTAACTGTTCGTACAACACACAGTGCTTCGGACGGGATTGTGTCCTTGTCTCAAACTTAGAGCAAAATCTCTTTCTGCCCAGAAAGCTTGGAGGGCACGCCAGGGTAACAGAGGAACCTGGTTCATTACTATAGTCATGTGCTGTTTTTTCCCCCTGCAATATCTGATTTGCATTTTGGACAGGTTTGAAAGGTAAGAACGGCATCAGCAATTATTTTGAGAGGCTTCAAAGGATGTCCACCTACCTGAAACCTTTTGGTGTGTTTATTCAGATGGGGACAGGACAGAGTAGCTGTGGTAGCATGAAAGATAAATTCTGATTCTACGTGCTCCTAAATAAATACAATGGCTGCAAAACATGCTTTGAAATCTCATCATTTGCTAGTAGCAAAAAAACCCTAAACCTCTACAGTAAGATATTAAAGGGAAATATACCCCTCTATAAACAAAAAAAATAAGCCCTAATGTACATTTGCAATAAATGATGTTGGGGTGAAGTAAGTTTAAAGAGAGGTGGAAAATAATCCTTTTAGAGAAATGTGTTATTTAAGTATGGTTTTTGAAGTCTATCATTTTTTATCTCTTCTTGGTAAACTCATTTACTGAATTTCACTGATAAATTATAGAAACATCAGTCTTTTGTAGATAAATATGTGCCTTGTATTTGGAAGCTACTGAGCATATATGTATGTATTCAGCTGTTTTCTTTCAGATAGCATCCCAGAGCTCTATGAATAATGACTGTCGGTATTTTTCATGCTATATTGAAATAACAATATTAGTTCTTGGATAGCCCTTCAACCTTCTTCATTTTCCAAAAGTTAAATAGCTAATGACACAAATATATTTGAGATGGTCTTGGATGGATTTACAGGTCCCTGTTCCTCTACCCTTAGTAAGTAGGGTGTCAGTGATTTATGTGTCTGCTGCTAGTAATTACAGGGATGTAATTAATGCAAGCCAAGACAGAACATAGATCCAAAGCTAAAAGTTGTACTAAAGTGCATTCACATCTTGATTTTTTTTCCCCAGTACTAGCTTTTACATTTCTTTACCTGTCTTTCACTAAGGTTTTCTACTGTTTATACATCCTCTATGATCTGAGATACAGACAGTGACTCTCTTAGAGATGCTTCTTGGAAATAAAAAAAAGATTTCTCTCTCCGTAAGACATAAAAATAGAGTATAAGAAAATTGTTAAAGTGTTAATTGATTCTGTAATGGCACATATAAGTCAAGGGTTAAAGGACAAGCTTCATAAAAGCTTTTGTCTTGTACAGAAAGGCAAGAGCTCAACCACATACAGAACTTTAAATTCTAATTTTCTTCTTTGCAGTTTATATCTCTTCAAACTAGGATTAGCTCCACAGATCCAGGACCTTCTGGGAAAAGTAGACTTCACAGGTAAAAAGCTGCTTATCTAATCATATGTTAGATGGGTTTTTTAATCCTGTAAATCTGCTAACACTGTGCATATTTTCTCTTATGGTCTTTCTCCTCTGACAACATTGTTACAAACACTATCACAAATTACACAGGTGGGAGGCTGCTGTATTTAATGACTGTCAGTCCCTGAGTGACAGAAGGGAGTGAGTTTGCATGGAATACTTGTCATATCTTGAGTCCTTCTAAATGGGGAGGAAAACTGCTAAGAAGCCCTGGCTAAAAGCACTTTCAGAAACGTTGCACCCATGTTTGTAGGTACAGTGATTCATAATAAAATTGTTATGCTTTTGTTATTATAACATTTTCTTTTTTATTTTTTCTGTGAACAGAGGAAGAAATCAGCAACATGCGAAAGGAGCTAGAAAAATATGGTATACAAATGCCATCTTTTAGTAAAATTGGTGGGATTCTGGCCAGTGAATTATCAGTGGACGAAGCTGCATGTAAGTGTGGCTCTTGTTCTGTTCTCTACTGAACACTTTAACAGAATCACTAACAAAATATTTTCCATTTTTTAATTCACCTAGTTTGCCTCCTCTTAATAACTAGAAAGAAAAGCAAGCTAGTTTTCACTGACTATCACAGTGCTTCATTGTTACAAGAACTTTTGAAACTTTGCAATCTGTGTTTTCTAGTATTCCCTTTGAACCATAGGAAGTGCTACCAGAAGCAAAAACTTCTTACATATTTTGGATGGGTTTAACATTTTGGTAGCTAGTGCTCCTCTAGAATAATGAAGTGGGCTCTGTGCAAGCCTCTGCACCATATGGGTACAATGGTGGGCAATGTGGACGTGGTGTCTACTCTGTGACTCCTTTTTCTTGCCTTTTGCAGTTTTCCTAAAACACAAAAGAGGTTGCTGTGAGGACAAGTCAGAGTTCCAGACAGATAACTCTCTCACATATGGTGTTTTATACGTGGAGCTTGCCTCCATGGCTAACTTTTGATCTGTCTGACCCCTGGCATGTGACCCATAGCACGGTAGAACCCTGCTTGAGGGTAGGTCCTGGTGTTGCATGTGCCATAAGCTTTTCTTTTCTGGGGGGATCGAACAGTTATGGTTCTTTTGAGTCTGTGTTGAACAGCTTCCACTCTAAACAAGAATTAAATGCTTTTTCTGCTGCCCATGCCTACTCATCTGTACATCTGGGTGTTTTGCTCTATTTCACTTTTTTTTTTTGCGAAATGAATTGCTATAATACAAGAAAAAAAACCCTTGAATTTAAACTATATGAAATCAAGTGTGTCCACTTAAATCGACACCTGAGCTCTAGTTTTAAGATCCTAGCTGTTTTCTGAAGGGTAAACTGTAGAATATAAGGTTGGCTTTAATATGTTCCATTGCAACTTTGTTCAACCTTGCAAAGTGGCATAATTGAGACAAGCTGATTCATGATGTTACTTAGGGTGCTAAAATATTCAGAGCCTAACTTAAAACACACTTGATGTTGATTTTTGTTGTCTGTGTTGTATGTTTTGAAGCCTGCTCAACAGTTGCATGCTTCTCCAAAGCTAGCTCTTAAAATGCTGCCTTTTGAAGTGGCAGGGGTTTTAGCTGATTTTCAGATATGTAGTGACTACCAAGCACTTTTACAGGGAGCTTCCTCCCCCAAAGATGAAAAGGTTGAAATGTCCTTCACTGAAAGCCTTATTACAGGGTGTTGGGCTTCCTTAAACTTCTGAAGTGTTTTCAGTATTAAAAAAGCAGGGTTTCCTGATGCTGGTTCTGTTCCTCTGGGCAAGGATTGTACTGTACATTACACGTCCCAGAACAGGAAACATCTGCTAGGGGAACCCTCACATGCTAGTGAGGTTGGATGTGGAGATCCTGCCAGAGCAAGGGATCTACCAACCTTCTTCCTAAATGGAGCATGCAAAAGGAGATATGAAAGTGAAATAACTGCTGATGACTCCTACTTTGGTGGCACCAATAGTAGAAATCAGCACGCAAAGCATAAGCTTAAGTGCTTTCACATAGAACTTATTCTGCAAGGAAACCTCTCTGCTATTCTGTGACTCCAGCCTGCTCTTTCAGTCAGGCTTCTTACTGTTTCTCTTGGTAGATGGGATCACATCTATTAATATCTGTTCACTTTTCTCCTAATCTTGAACCTATCTTTTGACTACTTTTTGCTAGCTCCACTTAGGTCAGTGAAGCCTCTTACATAACTGTGGAAGAGATAACATCCTATGTGTTCTGTTATACGAGGATGTTGAGATCATAAGTGTGTCTAAGAAGGATGGTTTTTTCAGTCCCCTGAAGTGAGTATGAATGTACACAGAATCACAGAATGTCTGAAGTTGGAAGGGACCCATATGGACAATTGAGCCCAAGTCCCTGATCCTGACAAGATTACCTAAAACTAAACCATACAGCTAAGAGCATTGTCCAGATGCTCTCTGAACTCTGTCATGTTTTATGGTGTGACCATTTCCCTGGGGAGCCTATTCCAATGACTGCCCATCTTCTCAATGAAGAACCTTTTCTGAATGTCCAATGTGAACTTTGTCTTTTCACGAAGTTTACTGACAAATAAACCAGTGTGTGTCTCTGCTTGTGTCTCTTCCACCCTGCTAGCTGCTTATATTACTCAGCTGATACTGTGCTGAGCTGAGCTAGAGTGAAACAATTTTAAAAAAGCTTTCTGGCATGAACTGAGCTAAGCAATGGTTTATTCACCAACAGCTATGCAAGTTGTTCCAGTAGTCGCCATCTCCTAGGGTGTAGAGCTTCACTTCATCCTTTGTTGGCCCTCTTGAGTTTTCAATGACCTGCTTTTTTGTCCTGCTTTCCTAAATTTGTACACCCCTTTGTTTATCTAAAACCTCAAATCTGAAGTATCTTTCATTTCCTTCATAAACTGAGAGAAACAGGAGTCTCTAAACTCAGATATTTAGACCTTCAGATAAACTTAATGTAAAAAATGCTTTTTACTAAATGCTTTTCTCTACTCTAGCAGAACTGGCCCATGTAGCAAGTAAGTATTGATAGAATAAGGAAAGATAGTCATTGTGTTTTCCCTCACACATCTCATTGGTGGCACAAAAGCAAATACTAGACAAATACTATGATGATAAATGGGGAGCTGCAGTGTTCACCCTTTGAGATATGATCTAGACACACATTTATCAGAAATTACATTTTGTGTAGTAAAGTCTGTAAAATATTTGAGATTAATGTGCAGACAGACAGTGATTAGGGTCTCTGTGGCATGAAGGTCCAGATAAAGTGTAGCTCTAGTGCAAGTCTTTCATCTAGACTGATCTTAGGGCCAAATATGTGCAGGGAGTAACTGGGAGGAGCGTGTTAGCCTCCTCATTCAGGTGTAAATGGTTTTGAATCTGTACACTCATGGAAATTTACTGTGTGAAAAAACGTGAGCTTTTCTGACTCTTAAATTCTTGGAGCCAAGAATTTGTTTAGTAGCCTCTCTCTTTTCTCAAAGGAGAGGCTTAACACTTAAGTTGGTCAGTGTCTGTAATGAGTTCTGTGGTGCTTTTTTCCCCTTTTCCTGTGTAGTAACATTTTGAGAACTCTGAAACACCTAGTGGGTGTTTTCTGACTCTGTTTGAAGTCTGCTGTCTTGTGGCTTTGCAGGTGACAAAAGGAGGGAGCATTACATCACTGTCTCTTATGTGCCCAGTGGTTCATGGAGATACTGATGTTCAAAAAGCCATCTCAGGCAGGCCTAGATGTGATGTGCAGGGTTGCACGCTGCCTAGGGCATCTTTTGTGTTTTTCCAGAGGACAAGTTTAATGGAGCTTCCATTTCCTTATTCTTGTGTAGCATCTTTCAGATATACTGAACTTAGAAAATACTTTTATATGTCTTGTATCTTTATGGACACAAAGCAACTTTAGGTAAGAGCTACCAAAAATACTTTCTATTCCTGCATATAATTGCCTTCAAAATAAAATAGGACTTGAATAATAAAATTTAATTCATGTTTTATTTTCTGTCAGTAAAATATTGACCTGGTCAAGGTTTAACCCGAGGCAACAGCCAAGCCCCACACAGCCCCTCGTTCACTCCCCCACCAGCAGGATTGAGGAGAGAATCAGAAGGGTAGAAGGAGTATTCATGGGTTGAGATATAGACAGTTTAATAGGGAAAGCAAAGGCACACAGCAAAGCACACAGCAAACACGCACACAGCAAAGCAAAACAAGGAATTGATTGAATGCTTCCCATGGGCAGGCAGGTGTTCAGCCATCTCCAGGACAGCAGGGCCCCATCACACGTAATGGTTACTTGGGGAGACAACAGCCATCACGTCCCCCCTTTTCTCCTTCTTCCCCTCCACTTTATACATTGCACATGATGCCATATGGTCTGGAATATCCCTTTGGTCACTTGGGGTCCCCTGTCCCAGCTGTGTCTCCTCACACCCTCGCATGCACCCCCAGCCCCTCTGCCAGAGTGGCAGTACGAGAAGCAAAAGAGGCCTTGGCTCTGTGCAAGCCCTGCTCAGCAATAAAAAAAAGTCTACATTATCAAATCTGTATTCAGCACAAATCCAAAACACAGCCCCATACCAGACACTGAGAAGAAAATCAACTCCACCCCAGCTGAAACAAGCACACTCCTAGTTGCGAAGGGTGAACATGGAACAGAGAAAGATGTGCTATCTTGAGTAAATGCTAAGTTCTGCAGTCTAGTAGAAACGTGGAGTGGGATGTTCAAATCTGTAAATTACTGAACATAAATTAACTCATTTCAAATAAATCAGAACCAACAGTGACAGTTCTGACTTTTTTGCTTCTGGAAATTTAGGACTGTGCTTTTAATTTTAGTGCATGCAGCTGTAATAGCAATTAACGAAGCTATTGAGAAGGGAATAGCTGAGCAAACCATCGCAACCCTGAGGAACCCAAATGCAATGTTGCTCAACGTGGATGAGGAACTGGCACAGGACTATCAGAATGAACTCTTCAACGCTAAAAGGAACAAAGAATCAAATGCGAGACTCAAGGTAGTGGTGTTTTATGTGTACTCCTAGTACACATGTTCCTTCATGTTTCTTCTCATGCTGTAGCATTGTTTTAAAAATTAACTTAATTTTTTAAATTAATACAGTTAGGAAAAAACCCCACTCTTATGATAAATAAGAGAAATACTGGCAATGCAATAAGCTGAAAGCTAGTTTTATAAGAATATGATTACTATGGGTATGATGCAGGTTAACTTTGCCCAAAGACTAAAAATACTAGAAGACTAAAAACTAAAAAAGACTGGTTTTCCTCCGTTAACTGCTTTAGAAAAAACAAATTTACTGCTTAAAAAGTTGTAAACAGAATTATACCCTTTTTTGAGTATAAAGTGTAACCTCTGCTGCAGATATTTAATGTGAAACCATTTCCTGTGTTCTTTTATATGACAGCTAATGGTCTCTATAGTTAAAAATGCTACACTATATTTACATGATGGTTTTTCAGGAAGCAGAAAATTGTTCAGCCATTTATGACAAAGTGCTATTTTTTTTAGTTCACTTAGTCAACAAATTCCTTTACAAATACATTCAGTCAGTGCTTCAGCTGATGCACTTTTAATGACTTTGGCTAATAGCTTTTCTCTCTGCAAACTCTTTTGTGTGTACTAGCAACAATTTTGTTTTCTTAGAATGGCACCATTTCTGACGAAGAGAGAGATGTCTACGAGGAGCTGCTGACACAAGCTGAGATTCAAGGCAATATCAATAAAATAAACAGTAAGCTATTCTGGATCCTCACGGAAGGATGCACACAACACATGACCTCAGATTCCAGCTGAACACAACTTGAGCCCACCTGAACAAACAAAATATTTCTATGGAAACTTGTAAAATATGCACAAGTAGCTAATATCCGTCTACAACAGTTTTTTCATGCTATTCCTTCTCTACTAATCTTTGCGGGGGCTAATGTGTGTTTGCGGTTTTTGCTGCAAGGATTGCTCAGTTCAGAATCATTTGTTGCCTGCTCTGTTGCCTTATGTTCCTTTTGTGTGCAGAATACTGTAAATTTTGACCCCCTCTTCTATATAGACCCAAAATTCATTCAGAAACTTCCACTTAGCTGTAGTTGAACTGCTTCCACACAGGGTCACACAGAGCCAGAGACTCCCTTCGTAGGGTTGGACTTGGAAGAAGTAATCCCCCGCTAGATTAAGATTGTCACCCTAGCTGGCTTTTACAAAAAGTGAGATGCTGACAGCAGTGGACTTTTTTTTTTTCATGCAAGCCTTATTTGCTGTTTATAGGCATTGTTTTCATTTCAGTTCACATAGCTTTAGTCCAAGTGAATGAGGCTATTGACCGGCAAGATGAAGGGGCACTGATGGCAGGTTTGAACCATCCTGCTCTGAGCCTACTTGAAGTTCTGCCTCAAAATTCCTCATGGTACCTATTGCAATTGTGTGATTCAAAAGAACAGAAAATGCAGGTAATTTAATGGAACAGGTACTACGCGTCAGTTTGTGCTTTTTTAGCTGATTTTAATCCACAGAGAAATTGTCTTTACTCTGTCTTCAGCACTAGTTATGAAAAGTTCTATAAAGATTTTAGGATAATTGATGCACTAATCAACACCAAAGAGCTGCATTTGTTCTAAAGAGCGTGATGCCCTTGCAAGTAGTTACTAAGATACAAGAAAGTTTAAGATATAATATGCAGCCCCTAATACTTTGTTTGCAAAATGAGTTACAACTTGAGTACAACTGAAGCTAATATTGAATCATTAACATAAAATTGAAGTGCCAGTTGGGTTTTAAGGAGAAAACCTATCATTTTAAGTAAGCTGAAAATCACAGGAAAAGATTAATGCTGTGTTTACTGAGCCATTATATTTGATGCCCAGGTGATAGTATAGTCAAAGCCCAGTGTACCATCACCAGACTTTATCCCTTATCTCCCATCAAACAAAATCATAATTAAATCTTTTTTTTCTGATCTGTTAGATAGCAGGCATTCCAAATATGCTCGACAAAACTGAAATACAGAAAGAAGTTAGTGTTGCCAATGTGGAAGCTGAGGCTCACAAGCTTAGTGAGTAACTGTTTTAATACTCTTTACCATCACCATTTAGTTATGTTAAGCTGATTAATTGAGTCCACCATTTCTTGCATATAAACAAGGTTTCTCAAACTGAAACCACATGTATTGAATTTTATTCTTGTAATCTTTCTTCTCAGTGTCACCATTGCCAGGTCACCAAGCTGTCCTGCATTGGATGTACTCCCATCTGAGAACTAATTTGAGCCACTGGCAAACACAGTGGCTAAAACTGAAAACAATGCATGTCTTGATAGCTTGAACAAATATTTATCAGTGCAGTATTAATAGTCAGTTTGGAGCAATGACCATACTTGTAGAATTAAAATGGAAGACTATTTTGCAAACACATTGCAGCAAAAAATTATTCTCACTTTTAGACACATGTATCTAAATCTAACCTATTCTTAGCCAGTTAAGAATGCCACTCAACACAAGTTACAGTTTGTAAAACATACAGTTAAAGGGGATCTAAATTTGCAGTGCATGTGTTGCTGCTTTTGACTGGAAACTTCTTTGCTAGGAAGTTAACCTTTGGCTAATCTGCTGTCATTTCATGCTGCATTTGGGCATGGCTGTTTCGTCTCTGATACTATTTCCACTGCTTTGAAATCCAGGCTGACTGCTTTTGTAATGTGCCTTAAAGCTTGAGGCCAGCTTAAGCCAGAAGTTTGACTTGATATCTTAAATGTTAGCCTGTTTCAGATTAGTTAGCCGTGGTGAGGAGTACTTTCTCTGAAAGAGTTACCTCTTGGTAAAGGAAAGGAAGAAAATGTGATGTGTGAAAAGCCTTGACAGCAATCTGGAGAGTAACTCAGTTTTTATGATTGGCTTGAGAAGGAAAAAATAGTGGATTTTATTGTAGCACTCTGAGCAATGTGTAGTGTGTTTTGCAATTTGCATGCTTAGTTTCAAAACTAGAAATCAGTAGCTTGGTTATTGGCTGCACAACTAGTCTAATCCATTTGTGGACCTTGACTCTTTTCCTCTTTGCTCTTTTCTTTAAAAAGCATGCACACATGCTGTAGCTGTGGGAGCCTTTCCTTTTTCTAACCTTAGGAATAGCCAGTAGAGAATCTTCAGGGACAATGTGGCCCCGTATGACCATGCTTCAGAAAAAATGAAATGAGAGGCAAGGGGCTTTTTTTAGGTGGGCCTGGTGGCTTAAAAAGGTTTTCAAAGTCTTTGTTTTGTATAGTAAGTTCTGAGTGTTGCTGTATCCCCAAACTGTGGATGGCATCTGCTGCACAAGCAGTCTTGTCTCAGACTTGAGCAGTCAGTGGTGACTAAAAATGTTCTCTGGGTAATAGTACACAGCAAGGCTGTATGATAAGGTGAAGGAATATGGCTTTTTGATGGAAAAGGCATATGCATAATTGTTATTCTTCACTCAGCCGCATGCACTCTGACCTTCAAGGTTGCTTCCCTTTCTGCAAGACCAGAGCAGTCCCTTGTACAGTGTGTTCCTGGGTGTGTCTTGACTTTGGTTTCTTCAGAGGTGGCTCCTCCAGGTGTGCAATTATGGTGGCAGTGACTAAGCCGAGGGATGTTGTAATGCTTCTGCAGCTGCCCAAGTGGGAAGTGTTTTTCAGCATTTTTCTGCTGGGCTTCAAACCTCTGACAAAGTCAGTTCAGCAAAAAGCAAAACAGATGAGTTGTTCAGCTGCTGAAAAGGGTTACACTCATGCCCTCATATCCCTCTATTGTGGTTTGTTTAAATTAAAATCTGAGCTGTAACACAGGGATTCATTTCTAGGACTGATCTTCCACACCAGCAGACAAACCAAGAGGTGTTGTCATGCAGAGGAAGTGCTAGAAACCATAGCATGTGGTTTTGCATCAGTTCAGCTACTGATAAAACCCCAGCCCTCAAATATGTTTGGCTGATTTCTACCACACCTCCTGAAATGGACAGTAATAATGTTGGTACTTCAGGTACTGGCTTGTTTAGATTGTGCCAAAAGGAGGAGGTGAGAGAGGAAAGTGGTACAGAAGGAAAGGGAGCATTTGGGGTGAAGCTAGACTGAGGCACCAGAGCTGACACACAGAAGTACCTGCTGCAAGCACACCCAGGAGGAGTTAGATCTTTCTCTGTGCTAGGATGGGATCAGCTCCTTGTTTTGTGTTAAGGGTACAATAAGCAGTCTCTCATTTCTAAAGCCCAGAAGCTTTAAAGCCCTCCAGTCAATTATTTGCTGCATACTTTTGAACAGACACTGTTTTTTGCAATGTTCAGCAGTTGTGTATTGAAAAATTTCACAAAAATACGGTTTTTTTTCTTATGACAACAAATTATATTCTTTGGAATAAGCTAGTTGTCATCTACATGGCATGAAGAACAAACAGCATATGAAAATTAATAAGCTTTTTTCCCTGCTGTTCTTTAGAACTTATAGCGGTTGACAATATCAATACAGCAATTCGTAACTGTGATCCTAGTAAAACACTGGTTGCACTGACGAAACCCGAGGCACAGCTGCCTGTTGTTCACTCATTTGCTGCTGCTGTCTATCAGACTGAGCTGTTCAACCTCCAACAACAGAATGCTGTGGTAAGAGTGAAAAGCTTACAACCTGCTCATTGATGTTGTGTAGTCAGACCATGAAAGAGCACAAACATAGCATGTTGTTGTGTAAAATCAGACATAGTTCTCTTGCCATGGTGTCACATATTGCGCGAGTCATTTTGGTTGAATAGGCAATATTGAATCGCAGAATTTGTTTCTTGCCACACTTCGATCTGGCTGGAGTTCTTAACGTGTTGCAACAAATCAACTGACATTTTTAAATTGCTGCATGTTCTTAATGAAGCTAACTCTGGTTTATATATTGTGTAGAAAAGTAATTCCCTGCTAAGAGTAAGACCAGAAGAGGTGGGATTGTGGCGTAAAAGAAGGAAAGGCAGAAGAGATGGGACACATAGCAAACCCATATAGCACACCACTATGGTGTCAGTCTGGCATGCTTGTGACTAGGAAACTTTCCAGGCTTCTTAAATCAAGTCTATCTCCTTGATGGTATCTAGAGTGTGTAACTCACTTTCGTTACACTTACGTAGCTTATTTAGCTTCCTGACTGCAGTACATTATTGTCCTACAGAACTACCTGGCACATGATGAACTGTCTATTGCAGTAGAAATGTTGTCAGCTGTTGTGTTGCTAAACCAGACCTTGGAAAATAAGGACATCCTAACGATAAAGAATCATCTCAGAAACCCATGCATTGGCTTCAATAATCTGGAAGAGGAAAACTTTCAACGGTAAAGGTTCATTTTGTCTGGAGGAGACTTGGCAACTTCTGCTAAAAAATAAGTAGACATTTTACTGGGTGGGCTGTCCTGTGTTGTGTCTGTGAAGCTGAAAGAGCTGCAGGGTAAACATCTGTGCTTTAATAAGGAATAATGTGATAATTGTTGAACTATCTAAATATAAGCAATCACACAGCCTCACATGTTAGAAGGCTGCAGATGTGTGAGGTGCAGGGGAAATATCCTCAGAAAGCAAACATAAAGACCTGACAAGAATTTTTGCAGACACAAAAACATGAAACAATTACAGCTGGAAACGGTTAATCACTAACCATTCTGAAATTCCAAAAGATGATCTTTGGAATGAGATAGTGTTTAAAGCCTAAAGGTCCAGGAGATCCCTTAAGGTATGTCTGAGCCCTTTTTTCTTGGTAAAAAGCTGAATACAATGCTGTGGCACGCATATATATTCAGCATTACATTATAGCCTTCATTTGGCTGCACTGTCACTTGGCTGACTTACCAAAGCCATGTGTTGCTACCTCAGTGCTCTTGTCTGTCAACAAAAAATCAGGCAACATTACTTGTGAAAGACCTGAGACCCCAGTGTGCAGGGGAGAGCATGAGGATGTGCTCTTGTCTCTTGGCACAGGTGGTGAAAGCCTCCATGTGCTTCTGGAAGGCATTAGAGGCAAAAGTTACGGCAGTAGCTGAAAATCTTCACTAGGTTGTCAGAGGACAGGAATCTGAGAGTGGCCCTTGATGGGTGTCTCAAAACTGGAAGGAAGGCAGTCGGATTAGGAATAAGAGGCCAGTGTTCTGGTTAGAGAGAGAAGAAGGACATAAAATGGTGCAAAACTAATCTGCTACTTTGCCTCTGCTGATGTGAGGTGGTGCTTGTGGGCAAGGGAAGCAACATTGTAAATATGCTGAAATGGGCCCCAAAGTGTCCCAAGTGCAGCATTTTTGGCTGATGTTACTGACCTGATTGTTAGATTAAGCTGACAGTCAATACAGATGAAAAAGTAAGAATCAATTGGACTCAACAATGAAATAAAATTGTATTATGCTATTATGCTAGCTAACCTTTGCTGCCAACCATATGTTGAATATCGCAGGAAACTTTGACTTGCACAATGCCAGAAGAATTACAGTAGAGGTAGAAAAGCTTCATTGAGGGAGATGCTGTTCAATGGCTTTCTATCAGAAGACATGAACTGGTTAGGAACGTGTTTCCTAGAAGAGAGAATTTAGGGGAAATATGTCATAGGTCTCCAAGTGTGCATGTTGTGGAGAAGGTTAATAGAATCAGTTGCTAGCTTCTAATAACTCTAGTTGTTTGGGGTTTTTAAATGAGAATTTAATAAGGAAAAAAAAAAGGGACCCTATCAAATATAAAGTTTAAAACTTAGAGATGTTGTCTCTCAAAACACCTAGTGGGACTCATTCCTCAATAATATATAAGATTTCAAATTAGACAAGGTAAATTTAATGGAGTGTAGCCTTGTTTGCAAATATTAAAGTAATACTTAGTCCCCAGCTCAGGAAGCCCTTAAATGCAGGCTACTGGATTCTGGAAGGACAAATCAGATTAGGAAATGATGAATTTCTCCTACTTTTAATTTTTTTTTTTTCTGGCAACCATTCATTCTTCAGGCTTCTGATTGAAATAGAAGACACATATTTGATCCGACGCAGTGTCAGTTCTGTGCTTGATTGAGGAATATAAAAATTATTTAGCTAATGTACACTTAAGTTTGCACTACTATGAAGGTTTCCAACTCATCCGATCCTTCTAAGAAGAGTAGACACAGCTACAGATGCTGTGCTTGGAGGATCTTGAGTTATGGGAAGAGGAGCATAATTATTTTTTCAGTCCCTTGCCCATGGCTCATCATCTTCCACATGGAGGGAGCATGGAGATAGCAGGAGATTCTACTACCTCATATTATGACTGAAATTCTGGTCTTTGAATTAGTGTCAAGAAGAGAACAATAGTTTCCTAAAGCAGGAGGCTGACCATAATTTTTCCCACATTTCTGTTGCACCATACAGCAAATTGTATGTATGTGTACGTATTGCCATCATCCTGTGTAGCCAAGAAAAGTTCTGTGAATTAGTGTACAGGGCCATTTCTTCAGATCCTGAAATGCATGTGTAGAACAGGCAGATTGCACATCTGCATAATTTCTGGCAAGATCTGAGTTTATCTGAAATTCCTTCACTGGAAAAAATACTAGTCACTAAATGATGGATGATACATCTGACTAATTCTTTATAGTAGTTTATCTTATACATGAAATACACTTATGTATTTTATATCTTCTTATAGTTATGCTGATACACTATTGTCTATTAAGTCAGAGGCTTCATCTCAAGGTCAAGATTATTTAAGCTGGAATGATATCCAGAACTGCATTGACATGGTTAATATGCAAATTCAAGAAGAAAATGAAAGTAAGTAATTCTTCCTCCATGTTGCCTGCAGAAGTCCTAGCTGGGTCTTTGGTATGTAAACATATGTACTGAATGGCCTTGTTCAGACACTCTTGAAAAGAGAAGAGCATTAGGCATTTTTGAAAGCCTGATGATCTTTCAATGTCCTTGAAGTATTCCTGGTTATGTTTCAGATGGCTGAAAGATGTCATAGGGTACCTGCCTTCTGCAGTGTTAAAAATGCCATGGTTCTGCCTGCTTGGCGATATCTTCCAGTGCTGGATGGTCTTACTTTGGGGATTTTGCAGTTGTAAGCAAAGAGCATATTGGGAGATAAGTGGGGAAAATACAGGCAGTGTTCCATGGGAAAGAGTGTTTTAATGTATAAATTATTTCAAGAGGTTTTTTTTTCACAAGGGAGTTAGTAAGAAGTTATGCAGTGCAAATACCTGTCTTGCTTTCCTTTTAGGTAACTTGGTTTCCTATCTGAGGGTAGTTTCCTATGCCCACATGTTCTCATGTAAATGGATTTAGAGTATAATTTTGAAGCTGTATCTAACTGTTGCCATAAACGTTACCATAAAATTAGTGTTATATTAAATGTCACAGCTGGTCACTTGGGCTTCAAAAATGCTAAAGCACCAAGTTTTTCTACTGCATGTAGAAATTAGAGGCTATCAAGATATGCCAAATTTGCTGGAGCAAGGAAATGAGAGCTCAGCTTTCAGGCTGCCTGCCATTTCGGAAGCAGTCTGGAGTGTGGTTTGAGCACCTTTGTAAGACATGGGATGCTCATGTCCTTCCTGTACTGCCATTATGTCACACATGCTACTGTTTCCTACTGGTAAGAGAAGCTTTATATTACAGAATTATTAAAACTGGCTGGATTATTGTTTCTTAAATCTTGTGAAGTGTTTGCTGGAACCTCACAGCTTGCTCGCTGTGTGTGCCCTCTTGCACGCTGGGATGCTGAGTCACTTTATATTCTGAACCTCTGCACTTGCTAGGAGTTGGAACAGACCTTGCAGTAGCAGTGAATATCTTTAGCATAAAATAGCTGCACCCGGTTTCAGTGACACTGACCTCTGCCTGGGTTAGAGAGGGCAGATGGGCAGAGAGGAGAGGAAGGCAGGAGGTCTCTTGTTTCCATAAGTAAGTTCCAAATCTGCATGATTTCTCTTTGAGACCACCTTAGAAAAATTGCTCATTCCCCAAGCCAGGTGGGTTGTGGTGGGGCCAGAGAGACTTGCTGAGAGACGATCTGCTGCCAGCAGTGAGGTCATCCTTCTTCATCCCTCTTAGGTGATGTTGAAGCCCTTTGCTGCCTTTCTGGGGTGGCTTTAGGGACCACAAGCAGTGCATTTCACCAATGTTTAGAGGCAGGAGGAATTTGAGTTTAAACTGCTGAGGCCAGTCTGTAGGAAAGGAGTTAAAGCTTTAGTACATACACTGGGCCTTGTTACTTGCTGACTGAAGCACTGAGTGCCACTGGCCAACATTATCACTTTGGATATTCATGGTGAAATTACAAGAAATTAGTTGAATCTGCTATGTAATGCTGTAACTGGGAGTGCAGTATATATGTATTTGTTCAAATCAGAGTTTCAAGTAATGTGGTCTGAAATCACTTGAAAATCTATCTTTCAGCACTGTGAGCCAATATGCTGATGAACATATGTACATGTGACACCTAACTTGGTTTTAAGCTACATGTAGGTACTTCTACCCAGGAAGTAGGGAAATCTGTTTTCCTTGTTTTGTCAAGGATAATTTTGATTTTTAAGAAGAGTTTGATTCAGATATAAAAATAACTGAGGCAGGAAGGAAAGCTGCATAGCATAATAGCTTCAAATGAGTATAAGAACAAAAATAATTTTAAATCAGCTGCTGTTGCTGCCTCTGCTTCTTGTTACGTGATTTTTCTGTTCTTCATGTTACTGCTTTGTTTGTACCTGATAGTGGAAAAGCTGCATCTTCTTTGATAAGTGCATCTTTAATAACTTTTCTGTTTCATAGGAATCATTGCAATTGGCCACATTAATGAAGCAGTTGACCAAGGAAATCCTGAGAAAACTCTAGAAGCCCTGCTATTGCCCACAGCCAAGCTGCAAGATGTGAGACCAGCAAATGCAAGGCATTATCAGGATGTTCTGCACCATGCCAAAGCACAGAAGTGCAAGGTTAGAGTTCTTACTGTTGCTCTTTGTGAGACATGAAATGCCAGTTCTTTTCCCATGCGTATGTGTCCCTGTCCTGTTTCCCTGATGTCTGGATTAGCTTTTCCAGTGGGGTTGTAATTAAGCCAATGACAACAAACTGGCATTAAGTAATTTTGCACTACAACTTATTCTGACTGGCAAATTGGATTAAGTCTCAATGTATTAATATTAAGACATATTCTGCATATTTCTTGCTACTAGTTTGATGTATAATCACTTTTAATTCTGCTAGGTTGCTGCAGCTGTTAAAAAATGTGGGCAGCAGCAATCCTCATATAATTATGAATTTAGCAAGGATACTGTTATAGGATGGTGTCAGGCGGGTAGCTACAATATGGATGGGAATTGAGGTTTTTGCCAGAAAATTGTCATGATGTTCTTTAACAAACCTCTGGGAAGTACTTTGAAGAGTCTCTTTTGCTAAAGTTGTTTTATTATAGTGGAGTTTTGTACATATTTTTGTTATAGCTTTATCATGCAATAACAAGCTGAAGGTCTTGTACATGCCTTCAGTTTAAACCTATCTCAGCAGGATATTGTTATCTGCTTCCCCAAAAGCAGTGGCCTGGTTAACATTACAGCATTACAGCTTAGTGAAGCATAAACAAAGCTCAGCCTAACAGCTTGCAGGATGTGACTGAACACAAGGTTAGCTAAAGCTACTAACACAGCACTTAAAATGTCCAGTGTTTGGAAAACACCCTTAAAGATCACATAGTGCATCCCTAAAGTAATATGGGCAGCCAGGGAAAGTCTGCAAACTTTGGCTTGTAGAAGTATCTTCCAGCTATTGTGTCACCTGACCTGTGGCACCTGCTGTGAAACCATATGTTTCTGTACTCTGCTGCCAGAGCTTTTAAAAGGTGTTTGCACAAGTCAATTTCTTGCCAGGGCTTTCAGGTAACGGGTGGTTTCACTGAGCTCTCGGTGCTGAAAAGCCACCTCCCTTCTGCCTTGCCATGTGTGCTGTAGAGGGTTTTGTGCATGCTGACTTTACCTGTCCTGGATGGGCCAGGTTCAGTATTTGTGCATGCAGAGTGCCTGTGTGGGTGGTGGCTGCACAGTGCTGGCCCAGGACATGCCATGAGCATGCACAGTGAACCAGGATGTCCCCAAGACAGAGACCTGCAGCCCTACCCTAGCTCACTCCAGCCAGCTGTCACAGTGCTCTCCCGGTGCAAACCTGGTGCCTACTCCTGTCCCTGTGTGAATGTGCTCAGAGGAAACAGATGAGTGTCTCCAAATTTTGGAATTAAAATTGTGCAATCTCTTTGAAATCTTCTCACTCTAAAATTTATGATGTTCCTAGAGACTTCTGATGGCCTTTCTCTTCTGAGCTATTTTGGGTTTGCAGTCTTTTGACAACTACTCAGAGCACCTCCTCCATGAATAGGAGTATTGCTCCTGTTTCAGAAGAAAGCAAAACACTGCTCTCAAAGAAAATACTTAGATGCATACTTACTCTTTACAGTGATCAGTCTTACAGACGTCACAATTCTATAAGTAAAGATACAATTTACATTGACATTTCCTTAAAAAAATCCAAACACAATTGAAAAGACAGACTTCAGAAATTGCACTATTTCCCACTTTTTCTGATCCCTGTTTATGAAGCAGATCTGGCTTTAATTGCATTTAGCATGTTTTAAGAGTGAGCTGTGGTAAAAGGAAGTATTTGATTTACAAGGATCAGATAGTCTCCCTGTAAACTTCCTGCCCCAGCATCTGGAAAAACATATGGGTCAAACCTTCTCACTTATTCTAAGCAGCTTGCTGTCACTTCCCTGTAGCTGTGGTGACTTCGGGGAAGTGGAGTCTGCACCCAAATCTGGCAGAACTCATTACAGGTCTTAATCTCAGATCTGACCTATTTGTTCCTTGCTTGAAACAGAAAATGCAAACCTGGAACTTTTTTATTCCTGTAATCTTAAACCACAGCTTTTAACCGTTCTGAAAACCTTTTCAAATCAAGTGTACTCAGGTCCCAGTAAAGAGAAACCCTGTGTTATGGGAGTGTATTGTGGAAAACTGAAAAGTTAAACAGATGAACCAAATTCCTGTGTTTGGTTGAGTGATAAGAATACAGGTTTTAGTTGGGTTCACTTTGTTTAAATTTTCAATAGTTGTGTAATATTTGAATTATTTTAAAGTTATCTTTAAAATTTGCTCTTGTGTATGTTGAAGGAAGGGCAGGATTAAAACTAACTTAAGAGACAGAAGAAATTGGAGAAGGGGAGCTTTACCAGACTGCAAATTCCCCCGAGTCATTTTTCAGTGCAACTTACTTTATTTAAGTACAGAGTTTTTTACAGTTCTATTATCAAAACCAACATAAAACATTTTTCTCCTCACTTACTCTCACGCTGCAGTTACAAATGCAAATGACAACAACTGAGCTAATTTTCTAGGGACTTAGTATATATGTAGCTTCTGAGTTTCTGTAAAGGTAAAAGCTGACCCTTTGTTTTACTAACAATTAGTGATAACAAGCTGCACTATTTGTAACCCTGTAGGTATTTCCTGTGAGGATGTGGAAATAGAGAATACTACAAAACAGCTTCCCGGTTTTGCTTACCAAGCAAGAGTACTACATGCCTGGATTCACACTGATAAGGGTTAGCTTGCAGCAATCCTTGTGGGCTAGGGGCGTGCAGGCGCTGACAAAGTGGAAGAACAAGTCTCCAGTGCAAAGCTGGTTAAGCAGCCTCATAGGAGATACAGCCTTGGAAGAGTCAGGTTCTGTGTCTGTGGCTGTAGATTTTCTGTTCCATGAACTTATCAGGACTATTTCCAACATCCAGAGCAGTATTTGCTCTTGACTGCTCCCAGGCATGTAGAAAATGCTTGTACTTGTTCCCATTTTCACTAGGCCAAAAACTTGTTTTTATATCACTGTTCTTGCAGTGATTGTTGGCTGAGAGTTAATTTGAAGTATTTGGAAATTGTGAATTGGCCTAAAAGTGTTGCTTGGATGTTGACTCCTCTTCTGGTATTCAGAGGATGTGGAGTCTGATACTCTGGTGGCTGCTCCACGGCCAGAAAGTGATGTCAGAAAAAAATGGAGGTGCAGAGATACTTCCCTGAATTGAGGTGCACAGGTGTTGCAATGTATGTAACAAAATTATAGAGCTGGAGAAGTATGTTTTTTGAGACATTCCTTGTGTGGAAGGAAGTAAATTTTACTGAGATTATGTTTTCTAACATTTTTAACTTTAAGTTTAAATGCTGCACCTGAGATTTGTTGTTGTCTGAGTTAATACTTTATAAAATCATAGTTCCAGTAATAGAAAGAAATTCATTTTTCCCTGGATATTTTAACCATTGTTAGATAAATATTGGATTGATTTCTAATTTTTGACATGAGAAAATAAAGGAAAGGATCAAGACAACTGTTTAAGCTGCTAAGACATAAAGCAATTAGATAAAAAGAATACAACCCATCTGTGTTGTAGTAGTAATAATTGATGTGATGGATAATAAGTATAATATTGCTTGGCACAAAGCAAATGGCAAAGATGGTAAGGATCAAAAGACTGACTTTAACATACCAGAACCATTCATGAGTCTTGAGTGCTCGTATTATTGAGACATAGCAGAACACAATAGTTGCAAGCGGTATTAAAAACCCAAATATGGCTAAAGACACATAGTAGTAGAACTGGAAGGCAGATATGGTTTCACAGGCGCTGTGCACGTCGTGGCAGGTGTAGATGCCCAGCTGCTTCACGTAGTAGCTCTGCTGCATGATGCCCAGCGGGAGCATGTACAAGAAGACGAGGGCCCACACGGCCGCGCAGGCCGCGATGGCGTAGGCGCGCTTCGGGAGGCTCTTGTAGGTGAAGGGGTGAACGATGGCCACGTAGCGGCTGACGCTGATGCACGTGAGCAGCAGGATGGAGCAGTACATGTTGCCGTAAAACACCGCCGTGGTAGTTCGACACATGGTTTCCCCAAATACCCAGTTGTTCCCGTTGATGTGGTAGGCTATTTTGAAGGGCAGCACGATGCAGAACAGCAGGTCTGAAACAGCCAAGTTCGTGTAGAGCACAGCAGTGCACACGGAGCGGATCCTGAAGAGTAGCATCCACAAAATGATGGCATTGGATGGCACACCCAATAAAACAGCACTGAGGTAGACAGCAGGTATTAGCTTGGTGCTGAGGGAACTGGTCAGGTACTCCAGCGTGGTGTTGTTCACTTCTGTTAAAGTGGAGTCATTCGACTTTTTTGAAGCGCATTTGTTTTCTCTGACATGGATGGTTGTTGTCTCCCCTTCTATAGCATAAGGGGGGATGTAATCATAGTCTCTTGCTGAAATCCCACGGAAAGTTTTGATAAGAGACACAGTTTTAATTGCAGAGCCATTCAATGAAAATTCTGAAGCTTAAAAATAGAAAAAAAAGTTAAAGTTTTTAAAAAAGGACAAACTACTAGGTTAGCAATATAATTCACCTTCAGGAACAGAGAAAGGTAGCCACCTCCCTGTGAAAAGCAGTATGTGTTTAAAAGATTTGGTGACGTTCTCCTCTGCTTTGGCTGTTCACATCAAATGTACAGAGAACAGTCTTCATTTCACACCCAAACTTGAAAATTCATCATTAATTTAGTGTTAGCTGATCTTTCTTCATTTTCCATGTTTTCAGTAACCTTTGGTGAAAAATATCAGACACTTCTGTAATGTTTATGACCAGTGGAGGGGTTTTTTCCAGTAGCAGGAATGTTGGTCATTCATCTTATAAGCAGTCTTAGTTTAGGCTTGATCAGAATTTCCAAAGCAAACACCATTACTATCCTTGTCACTTCATGTATGAAATGCATGGCTGCAAAATATGCAAAAAGCACTGTCTTGTCTAACACGGACTGAAACTTTCAAATTAGAAAACTGAAATTACCCTTGATTTTTTGGTCTCACGTATGAAATTAATGTTATTCCTCAGCTTCTGACTAAAGCAAACCAGATCTTTTTAGCTTCTCATATCTGAGCAAGGGCAGTTAGTCTTGAGAACTGAAAACAAATGCTTGAGCAGGTATTACGTGTAATTTACTGGTAAGTGAATAAAACTTTTCAAGCAGCAGGAACATTTTCAGTGAGTAAATACTGTTAGCACGTGGACAAAACCAATAACACCACTTTTATTCATGCCTGTTCGTCAGTCTTTAGTAGAGAAATTTGTAGAGACATTGACATTTCCACATGAAGCACAAATGTGTTCAAAATGCTTTTTAAACCCATGTGTTGTGAAATACTTTGCAGAGTAAACAGCTGTGTAAGTAATTGCGTCACTTAAAAAATGTCATTGCTGTGTTTAATGCAAAAATACTATTGTGAAGCCTAGAGCATGTGTCATGAAATGAATTCAGAAGCAAACTGAAATTTGGATTAAAGTATTTGGACTTTTTTTTACCTTTCCCTATTTGAATAAAATATGGAAAACAGTTTTATTAATGCTCACTGGTAGATTTATGGTAGAACGTTTTAAAATAAAAATTAGGAGACTGCATCATTTTTGATGGTTACTCCAGAAAATTAGTTTAAACTACTCTTAAAAAGCCATATGTGTGCCCGAGTGGCCATATATATATAGTATATTTATATATACCAGCTTTTCAAAAAGAGTTTGGTTTGAAAACAGTTTTAATTCTAGAAAGGGAAAAAACAGGCTTATTATTTGACCATTTTCTTAGTTATTTTTTATCACAATAGTCATCTGAGCATTTCCTTCTAATAACACCATCTGTGAAGCTGTAAAACAAGACACTGCAGGTTTAAAATTATCATATCATTACAAAAATATTAGATAAAAGATGAGTCGTCAGTAAGTGTAGAAGGTTCCCTTAAAATTATTTACGGAAAATTACTAGAGAGAGGTAAGGTGTCACTGAAAATAAATAATAAAAATCTGCTTAAAATGAGACATCCTAGAGTATAATTTTCTGTACTGATGCATATGCGACTCATTTTGGGTTTGCAGCTGGTAAGGCAACAATACTATCAAAAAGTCCATGTTATTGACTAAAATATGGAATAGATACAGAAAGGAGGACTCACCTGTAGTGCAAAGACTGGAGGTAAGAGAGAGCAGTCCAGTGAAAAGCAGTATCTTCATTGTAGTGTGTGAAATCCAGCCAGAGGAACAATGGTGCTGCACTAGTTCATCTTGAGAGGCGTTTTGGGGGGCCGTTTCCCCTCTGTCAAGGGCTAAAGAATGGTTGATCTTTCCTCCAGAAACATCCTGTAAGCACAAGGTTTATGGTAAGGAGCTAATTTGTTCTTTGTCTACTACAGCAAGAGGGTGTGACGTATCCAAATATGCACACATGACTCAGTTTCAGCCTCTGCCCAACACAGAGATAAAACGCTTTACAGCAGCAATTTAACTCCTAATTTACCACAAGCCTGAGGTTGATGTATGGAGTTCTGCTGAAATTTGTATATGCAGATATTTGGAGTAAAAAGGTGTTTTCTGGAAAAATGTGTTTAGCAAATCCTTAAGGGTCTCATTCAGAGACCAAAATGTCACATGGCTGAACTCTGTACCCTTCTCCAGGAAGAAGCCGGGCTTGGAGAAGAGTGTGATGATCTCAGTTTAGCAAAGGCAAAGATGCAAAGAAGCCACACATACAAACATGCTTTAAGAAAACTGCATTCTGCTTTGCCTTCTGCTTCCCTACCCACTGTTAGCTGTTTGGCTCCTTCAATCCAGCTACCAGCTCCACTCAGACTTTTCCACCCCTCCACAGCCTGCAGCCTCTAAAACCTCTCCCCTATTTTCATTTGCTCTTTGGTTGATCCCTTCCGTTTTTTCTGCCTGGATTTTTTTTTTCCCTTTTTCGTTTTCCCTTTTTTTTTTTTTTTTTAAATCTTCAAAGCCAAACAACAACAGCTTGTTTTAGCAGACAAAATTAGCCCAAGTCTTGGTCTGGCTTCCAAGCTAGTTGTGAGGCTTAGCATAAACTGTATTTGGCTCCAGAGCAGTATTTGTGTCTGTTCTTGTATTTAATGTGTAAAAGCTGGATACCAGATAAGGAATTCTTTTCAGTTTCTCAATTGTTTTCTCAAAATTGTCAGTGGTAGTTTGGGAATTTATTATTCATTCTCTCAAGTGTTAGAATAACTCTCACTTGGTAGAAAAATGAGCTGTGCTTGTCCACTGTCCTGTGATTGTCTGACATTACTTCATGTTATTTATATATTCTGCCACCTTGTTTAACATATACGATGCAAGCTGAAGAGCATGTCTTTAGGGATTTTTACACTGGTTTTTTGCACTGTTTTCTCTTTGTAATTTCTCTGGATATCAGATTAAGTAGATCTCCAACTTGGAGTTCAGCGTTGAACCAGGGATAGTCATTGTAAAGCTGTTGCTTTGTCCACAGTTCTAATTTGAGTGTGTTTCTAGCTGATTTTTTTTCCCCTGAAATATTTGTGTGTATATTCTCCTAGATCTTTATCAATCACTACATTCCAGTTTCTCCCATCATTACAGGTCTGGCACTCCTGTTTCCTCTTTAGCATGAATTTTCCCTCCACACCTACTGGATTAGATTTTAAATATTACTTTAGCTCCGAAACCCTGTTTTATCTACTGGAGTGATGGTTCACCAGTGAGCCTGGGCAGTAGGGTTGGTTAGCTAGGATGTTGAGCTGACTCTCTTGCGCCTTCTGTTTTAACTTGGCTTTAATGTCATGCACTCTTAGCCTGTTAGAAGCGCAGTGCGTACTCTGCCGCTTAATTACAGAAATGTTTGCCGTGAGCTAAGCCATCATTACTAAACCTGAGCTGTCTTTTTAAGCCAGTTTTCACTGTTATTTTCTGATGTAGTGTATAGTTAGATATACACAGGGATCCCTTCCAAATAAGGGATTTTGAAAGAAAGCCAACTTTCTGCTGTCTTTTGCTTTGTGCTCTCTCTCCCTCTACCACAGGTGCTGCCTGATAAGGTGTGATTTTATGTGATAGACTACTTTGCCTAAATATCATGGAAATCAAAATGCTTCAAGCTTCGCTCAAAAATTTTATTGATCTTTAGTAGGATGAATTCTATGCCAGCAGCATCAGCACAGCACATTCTTCAGAAGAGCTTTAAGGTCTTGCAGCTAAACACTCAGATCTAAATACATTCTCCTATTCTATACATCAAAACTTTCAGAGATTTGTATTTGAACAGGAGTTTATTCAAGTCAGTAAGTAGAATATGAATGTGTTTCAGTGCCGATTTTAAGCAGACAAATTCTATTTAGTGTTCAAGGGCTTTGCAAGCAAAGATTGTACACTGGAGCTTTATCAGTAAGTTCAAACAACTCTTCTTATAATTCAATTTTTCCAAAGCTTTTTTCTATCTTTTTCCAGGAATCTCAGGATGAATCAGCACTTCTGTGGCTGGATGAAATACAAAGAGGAATCAATGATAGCAATAACAACATAAAAGAAGCAGAAATCTGTAAGCATTAAACTTTGTCTACACTGCTCTTGTTTCTTGGTCTTGAAAAACTGAAATTGGTTATCTACTTTTTCCACTTGAGAGAGGGGTGGAAGCCCTTTATTAAATACATGAAAAGAAATGAATGCATGTTCTTTTTCATAGTGGAATTGGAGTGACTTAAAACTACAAGGTGGTGTTATTTTTGTCTAAAGTGGTAATCTTTAAGGCTTGGCTAATAATTCAGTGGATTTGGTTATACAGGTCAACATTATGACCAAGTTTTCTAGTGTATCTTCATATAGCTCCTAAAATATATGAATGAGAAGAATGCTGTTCAGGAGCTTGTTTTCCTAAATATAAGACTAAAATCTTGATGCATGTTTTAAGAACAAATTTTTATGTTTACAACTTTGCGTTTTCATATTTCTTTGTAATGTCTTTTATGAAGTGCTAGCAAACAAAAATTAGGAACATAATAACTTTTAAAGTAGTGTAAAAAGAGCACTCCGTTTTTTTTTAAATGTGTATTCTCTTCTAATCTGCTAGGAAGAGGAAATCTGTAGGAAAAATGCTGAGGCTTAACCTGTCAGAGTGTGGTGTACTGAATGCACTCAACACCTTCTGTCAAAGTTTGGGTTGAATATAATAATTTTAGAAAAATATTCATAACACATGATAAACTCTGACAAGTAACATAGAAGCAAGCACAGCTGAGTGTGTGGCGCACATCAGGGAGCACGGTGGCATTCCAGCCTAGGGCTAGCATAGCCCAGCAGAGGCAGTGGGTATTGGTCAGTCTTCTGCTTGACTTGGCTTTGGGTGAGTCAGTGTCGCCTTCTCTTGCACCTTCGGAGCTTGTGAATGCAAGTGCTGAAGTCAGTGCATTCCTGCAGCGCTGTGCTCAGCCACCCCGGCGCAGTGCGGCCGCCTGGGCACTCTCAGGCACGTCGGGAGTCAGAGCTTGGGAAGATGTGGGTGGAAGAAAACACAGCTAGCTATTACAAATAGCGATCCCTGCTGCAGGAACATTGCATTGCATGTTACTATTGCTTCAGAATTGATCTAAACAATTAGTACAGACCTCACATAACAAGTCAGATACACTGAAGACTTGTGTTGGTCACACATCTGTAGAAAGCACTTGGTTTGTGTTTTCTGAGACAGGGTCAGGTACACACACACATTGTCTCAGCCAAGCTCTTGCACTGAGGAGTGCTGATACTTTCTTTTGTGGACAAAACCTGTTTCCCCTGAATGCCACCCAGAGCCATGAGGAAACATCTGAGCGCAGAGAAGGGAAGGAAACACGCACCTTATAGACAGATTTGAGTTAAACCTGAAGAGCAACCGGAAAACACCCTCATTTGTGTTCACTGGTGTAAAAGCTTTAAGAATCTATATCATAAATAACGTGCAGAAATTAGCACAGCATAATTTATATACAGATACCATACAATGTTGCTAATGGTAAACCACTGCTCCATCCACAACCTAGTTGCTGCAGTAAAATCTTTTCATATAAACTGTGTTGTTAGTAAATGCACACCTTTTAATAATCAAGGATGCTCAGTGGAACTGTTTTAACATGTCACTTGTAGGAAAAAGCCCTACTAATCTCCTGTACTTTGCCCTCTGGGTTAAAAGGAAGCACTGTCAGCACAGCACATTCTTCAGAAGAGCTCTAAGGTTTGGCAGCTAAAAACTGAGATTTAACATTTCCCCATAGCACAGAACCTGATACTTGCTATAACCAACACATCCTGTCTCAGGAAGTTTGCATGTTGTGTTCATGTAGTCTAAACTTAAAGTTCAGCTTGATCACAACTTGGAAAGGAACTTTTATGTGATCTATCATAGAGGTGCTATTTTTGAAAGGCAGACAACTCCAAAACTTTTGCAAGGCAGTCAAGGATGTATTTTTCAGTTTAAAAAGTGCTTTTGAGATTGCTGCAGTAATGGCAGTAAAATAAGCAGTAAAACAAGAGAAGGTACTGGCAGCTGTACTGAAACAGTCTTGATTGCTTCCAAACTAACTTTTATGCCTTGCACAAATACTCAATGCTACAGCATTAAAATTTTGAAAGGCTTTTACAGTCTTCCCTGTCAGTAAAGGATCCTGTATCTTATACCTTTGTTTAGGAAGAAGTGTTCAGTAAGTGCTGATGCACTTCCTAACTCATTGTGGTGCTTGCTGTGTGGTTTGCATCACCTTGCTTCACTTCTTGAATCAGTTCAACCATTGTACTCCTTATCTAAGTGGAGGACAAAATGGGATTGGCCAAGTATCAGCTTTATAGCCTTCAGGAACAGATTTCAATACCAACTTTAGTCTTGCACAGGAAGTGTCTGTCAGTCAAAGCAGGAAGTCTGTCTGTCCTGAGAAAGTCCAAGTTATAGGAAAAAGCTGATCTTTGGCCTTGTTGAGAGTTCAGGCTTATCGCACCAGACAACTGTAGCTTTGTATGTCACAGCTGTTTAAAGGGAGGATGGGTGTGGAAAAGAGCCCTTAACAGTGTTGATCTGGTAGTGGCATCCCAACTGCTAGTGAAGCAGACTGGAGCTGACAGTTTTCTGGCAGTTGGGGATGGCTTATCTCCAGGTATCTTATGATTTTCCAGGGTCCACATGGCCTTTCTCTAGAGCCACAGCTGCAGTATTAATTGCTAGCACTTAAATAGAAAGGAATAATTTCTGCTGAGTTCAATTTTTTCCCCTGATGAACATTTTTCTTATATTTTCTTTCAAAAATAAAGGCATAATTAATTAAAAGGTGAGAAAATGCCAGATGGCAGTGAACCTACATAAATGAATCTTAGCCTAGGTTGTGTTTTCTTTGTGTTTGTAAAAATATCTTCCAGCACCCGTAACTATATGATGAAAAGGAGAAAGGAAAGCATTTAAATACTGCTGTACAGTATTTAAAGTACAGTACAGAGCTGATGAGGCTCATGAGTTCTGCATGAGTCTGGGTCCAGCAGCAGCCAGCTGTAATGCATGGCTTCCCAGTTTTTCCTGCTTCCTGGCAGCTGAGGCCAGATGCCTGTGCAGATCACTGCCACAGCAGCAGCAGAAAGACATCTCCAGTCTCATGGGGAGCACACATGTGCTTGGCAGAGGTCTGTTTCGAAGCGCAGAAAAATGGCAGGATGCTATCTGGCAGAAAACCAGACAGTGGTGGTGTGGTGTCGTGCATCTGGTTTGTTTCTCAGCTGGCTGACAAAGTACTTTTATGTTGCTGTGTTACCCTCTAGCCAAAGCTACCCATTACACCTTCATCAGATTAACAACAATGAAAAACTGTTTCTATTACTGAAATCCTCTTCTGCTTGTTCAGTCTCATGGAGTGACTCCTATGTGTGGGCTTCTAATACTGAGCATGTTTTGGGTCAGCTCTGTGTAGGCAGAGTGTGTGCAGGAACCTTCCTTGCATTGATCTGGATAGACGCAAGATCAGGAAAAGTGTTTGTTGCTCCAGCATGAAGTGCAGCTGTGGGGTGCAAAGGTAGCCAGGTTCCCTCAAGCCCATATATAATATGTATGTTCTGGCCATATGTCTCCATTCACTTGTTCCTCTGTGCATGGATCTTGAATTTAGATGTGAATGAACACTTTTAGGACCAGAGCAGCCATTTCTAAAGCAGCCTTACATCTAGCGGGTAAGGTACCTTTGAAGTGGCATGTGCTTCCACATGCTGTCAGGTGTGGTGGAATCCTTTCCTTCAGTGATGGTGGGATCTGCAGTAGGAAGTCCTGTATTTGAGTATGGGTAATATCATATAACCTCAAAGTTTGCACATGCTTCACAGCAACACCCCTCAGGGCTCTTTTATGCCCTCTGGAAGCAAAAGTTGCATCTCTGGCAAATTCAAGGGCATGAATTTGCTTTAAACATGTTCCTGAGGGAGAATTCAAGAAAGGGTTGCTTCAGGATGCTTGCTGCAAAAATTTACTGTATGCAGTCAGTTTTAATTCCTATTTTGTACAGTAAAAGTGAATTTTAAGGTTTACAACTTGTAACCAAATTACTTCAAGTACCTCTAGAAGGCTCCCAGGTGATCAGCAGATCAGCCTGTCTGGTAGGGTAGAATGAGCATGGGGGTATTTGCTATCCTCAGCCCTCCCCCTACTGTCATCTGGTGTGTCACTTGATGGGGAGCAGCTCTGCCCTCAGACCGCTCTCAGTTGTGCTGTGGCTGCGTGGAGCACACGCTTGCTACCTCACACGCTTGCTGTTCTCCAAATACTTGTCCTTACAAGCATGAAGGAGGCTGCAAATGGGTAAAGCACTGAATTGCTGTGCATGTCATGCTGTCTGTGTGTGCCAGCCTTAGAAGTCCATTTGCAAAGTTGCTGGAGGCTAGAGTTGTGGGTACAGAGAATACACTTAATTTTCTATGTCATTATTTCACCTAGTGGCTGTTGGAATATCAATGATTAACAAGAGCTTGGAGAAGGGTGATTCACAGCCAACCCTGATGATACTGCAGTCCAAGTTTGGATTACGGGTCATTCCTGAGTGTGCTGAAGCCTACTTTAGGAACCTCTCTGAAGCCAAGAACCTGAAAACTACAGAAGGTAAAAACACAGTTCCATGTGTCCACATCACCAAGGCAACTGGAAAGCTAGAACAGAAAGTTTACCTAAAATCACTGTAAATTGAGGAAGACAGTTTCTGGTTTTAAATCTTTTGACTAATGTTATACTTTTCCAAATGCTTTTTACATGATGTTGAAATGTTGCACAGATCATTCAGACATGCTGAGAAACAAGCTTAGCCATTTCCAGAGTCTGGCTGAGACTTTCTAGAATCTCAAACTAGCTCCTGAGTGAATTTAGGGCAGTTTCTCTATGACTGTCAATAGACTAGTCCATCCTCTCACAAAGCCATACTACTCTCTAATAATTTTTTTCCTATTAGCAGATGCAGAGATACACGCATCAGTCTTAAAGGTAACTGTCAAAGACCTAGCCAGGTTCTGACAGTGTCCACAGCCCATTTATGGTCCCTATGCATTGCCAGAGCAGCAGTAATCAGCAAAAGCTGGGGCTAGAATCTGCCCTTAGCAAAGTGATGGGGTGTTTTGTCATGTTAGAGCTGCCAAAGCTGGTCATGGCTAACAGCAGCCAAGGTTAGCTAATGTGAGAAAAAAATTACTGTCGATGTAGTACCCTTTCTTCCAGTAGATGAGCATGTTTCATTTTGCCACGTGAGTATTTTGAGGGCCTTACCAGCTTTACCCTGGGGCCTTTGGTCCATGAGGAAATGAGGTTTTTCCTGCCTGTCAGGATGCAGCCTGGTTTACCAAAGCACTAAACAAGAAAATGATGTGGATATAGGAAATGTCCTGTATGAGGTGAGAGTCAGTAAGTCCAGCATTTGGGCAGAAGACAAGAAAAATATTTTTTATAAACACAGTCTCAGTTTCACTTATGATGACAGAAGACATAACACACACAGTTTCAGAAGCACTAACTTGGCATATTAGGGTTTGGAGAAGCTAGCAGTGGATCGGTACTAATCTCATAGCTGTTTCACTATGCTATTTCACTTGGAGCTGTTTTGTTCTAGAGGAATGACCCCCGTCCCCTAGCAGGGTATTCTGAAAATCCGTACTACAAAATGGCTCAAGATATATAGTGATTTTGCATGTCAAATGGCTCAATAGCAAATGCAGGGAGGAGAAATGAGTAGGGAGAGCTGTAATTTATCAGTGAAACAGGGCACAAATATGTACTAATGGTATGAACTGCTTTTAGGTTCTAGTGAAAGTCCATGGATTAAACTTGTAATGAAAGCCATGTATGATTACTATTACAATGTGGAAACTGAGGAAGGTACCTGTGTTGCCCCCAAAGGAGTTGTACCAAAAACTTCATGGTTAACTGGTGAGGAAATCCAGGTAGGTGGCTGAAACATTTGCTTTTATTGCAAATGCAACATAAACATTTGAGAGAGCGTGAGACATGGCGATATCAAGAGGCTGTGGTGGGTGAAACTGAAGGTCACTTTATCAATGTATCTGTTTCTCAAAAGTGCAGCAACTTAAGTCTAAGCAGACAGTGATATCACAGCCTCCTGTCTAGTGTCTGGCAATGATTTAGGGATTTCCTAACTGGAAATACAGCATTTCTTTTAATGGCCACCTACAGACACCAATGGAGGAAAGTCTGGTTGCTTCCATATACTTTTATATTGTTTAGACTTTGCATTGACCTATGACAATTTTATTAAGTATTTGGGAGCAGGTGGAACCAGCGTTTTCCATTCAAATCTAATCCTCTGACAGTATTCTTGTGTATCCAAATTCAAGAGAGTGCTACTTAAACTCGCTTACCATAGAGGCTTTGCATTAGTGTGAAATATAACTTAGAACAAAGCAGATCACACAAGCCTCTGAATAATTTGTCCTTCTTTTATTCTGATGCAGCTCATCTAAATTACAGAATTACTCCTCTACACAAACAACTCGAGTCAGTGCATGTCCTTCTGAAATTCTGAATGCAGCAGTACTTGAGTGTGCTTGTCAACAGAGAACTCACTGATTCAGTTAGTATTTCTAGATGTCCAAGTTGTACAAGACCCTGTGTGTTAGGAAAGCAGAACTCTCCTAAAGTATAAAAAATTACTCTCTTAAAATGTCCACTTGAATAACTGAAGCTTGAAAGCAGTTCAGTTATCCTTCCTATACCCTTTCAGTAGTAGCCTTATTGATTAAAATCTAGGGGTAAATCAGAGGGACTTGGATAGGGTGAACGTAACCTGCAGAGATGGAGAGAACACAGATCAAATTCCAGGATGGTTTTGGCTTTTAAATGACCTTTTTTCCATGATCTCTTAACAGAACATTGTTGAGCAAGTTACAGCAGATTACAATCGAGAGCAGCTGTGGCTTGCTAATGAAAATCTGATTGTTGGGCTGCAAGCCCGAGCAAGAGGATTCTTAGTCAGAAAAAACTTCCAGGAGAGAAAAGCATATCTTCAAAACCAGGAACCATCTGCCATCAAAATACAGGTATTGTTCTAGAACAAGAAGGTAATGTGGCTTGGGCAGCTTTCTGCATGTAACAGGTAATGTGGCTGATTACTGCCACTGATAAAATTCTCAAATATATCTGTCTCCATGTTCATTAGCAGCAGTTTAAAATTCTACAACTGCAAATATATGTGCTTTCATATGGCAAATATCCAGTTTGAAAAGAATGGATCATATCCACTTCCAGTGTAAGTTCCTTGAGAAAAGCTCAGGAACGCACAACCCTGGCTTTGTTCTGACGTGCTTAGATTTTTTGTGGTATGCCTAACTATGCACAGCAGAAGACCAGAAGGTATCTGTTGAGTATCGAAGCAAAAATTCCTTGGCAAAGCATGACTTAAGAAATACATTTCTTTCTAGACTATCCTCAGTTAGAAGTGGTTTGTTTCTGCTCCATGAAGTCATAGCTGGATAGGGAGTGGCAGCCACTCCAGTGTTCTCTGGCAGTATTTCTTGGAGGTTTCCAATTCACTGAGCTCAAAAAGGTGTATAAAGGAAACTTTCTGCTGAGGGTGCAAACACTGACAGATGCATGCACACTGGTTTTAAATGGTGAAATAGCCAGCTCCTACTTGGAGCAATTTATTCCACCACACACTCACAAAAGGAAAAATAAAAAGGAAAAATATACAAGTGATTTTTTTAAATCTGCAGTAACTATATTTATCAATTCATTATGACAAATAGCTTTACTACAGATAGCTGTTATTGGGATTGACTTTTCATTTTCTGGCATGGTGTCTGAACTCAGTAAAGGATTGCACTTTGAGAAGGTCTATGAATAGGTTCAAAATATGTTGAAATGTAAATAAAGTTGTTCTCTGTCTGCTTTCTATTGGCAATAAAGTAGAAATTACTTGTGAAGGACAGCAAGTCAGAGGACAAGGCTGGTATCACTGGATGAATAGAGATGACAGGCAAAATCAGCAGCAAAATATCTGTTATCCCTGTCACTGGGTTCCTTGACAAGTGTTTTCTTCTGAGCTAGCAGAGAGACAGCTGAGGGAATTGGAAGGTTGTTAGCTGTGGTACAAAATGATCCTGAGTAGCTTGGAAAAGAGGCAAGAACAATGTGGGTCCAGCTAGGTAAGGGACAGGTTTTGGATGTAACAGTGACAGGATGGGTAGGGTTGGAATGGTCCGCAGTGGGTCATCTGATACAACCTCTCTTTTCAAACAGGGTCATACCAGAGCACATGGCATAGAATTGCATCCAGGTGGTTCTAGAATATGCCCAGAAGGGGAGATTCCACAACCTCTCTGGTCAATATTTGCCAGTGCTTGGTCACTGCACAATAAAGAAGTTCTTCCCTCATATTTAGGTGCAACTTCCTGTGCATCAGATTCTGCCCATTGTCTCTTATCCTATTGCTTGGCAGCACTGAGAAGAGCCTGGTCCATCCTCTTGACACTTTCCCTTCAGATACTTGTGTATATTGATGAGGTCCCCTCTCAGTTGTCTCTTCTTGAGGCTGAACAGGCCCAGCTCCCTCAGCCTTTCATTGTAAGAAGACAGGCCCAGCTCCAGTCCCCTCATCATCTTTGTAGCCGCCACTGGGCCCACTCCAGAGCTCCATGTCTCTCTTGTCCTGAGGAGCCCAGAACTGGACACAGCACTCCACGTGAGGCCTCACCAGGGCTGAGTAGAGGGGCAGGATCACCTCCTTTGACCTGCTGGCAGTGCCCTTCCTAATGCCCCCCAGGACACCATTGGCCTTCCTGGCCACGAGGACACTCTGCTGGCTCATGGACAGCTTGGTGTCCACCAGGACCCCCGGGTCCTTCTCCGCAGAGCTGCTCCCCAGCAGGTCACAGCCCAGCCCGTGCTGGTGCCTGGGGTTGTTCTTGCCCAGGTGCAGGACCCTGCCCTTGCCTGTGTTGAGTTTCAGAGGGTTCTTCTCTGCCCATCTCTCCAGCCTGTCGAGGTCCTTCTGAAGGGCTGCACAGCACTCCGGGGCGTCGGCCCCTCCTCCCAGCTTTGTGTCCTCAGTGAACTTGCTGAGGAGGCCTCTGGCCCTTCATGCAAGTCATGGATGAACGAGTTAAATACAGCACTGAACCTTGGGTGACACCACCAGTGACAGGCCTCCAACTAGACCCTGTGCCACTGATTTTGACCTTCTGCCATTTAGCCAGTTCTCAGTCCATCTCACTGTCCACTCATCCAGCCCACACTTCCTGAGTTGGTCTATGAGGATGCTGTGAGAGACAGTCTTGGAATCCTTGTTGAAGTAGACACTATCCACTGCTCTCCCCTCATCCATCCAGGTGGTTGTTTCTTTGTAGAAGGCAATCAGGCTGGTTAAACATGACTTTAGTGAACCCACACTGACTATTCCTGGTCATCTTCTTGGTATCCATGTGGGTAAAGATGGTCTCCACATTGAGGCACTCCGTCACGGTTCCAGGGATGGAGGTGAGGCTGAGTAATGGGAAAGAGCTGGCAGTCTTCGCTCTGTGGCATAAAGCCAGTGACTGGAATGCTAAGTATGTACTGGTGGTAAGAGAAAGGATTACTTCAGGAGAGTGAAGGAAATGTCATTGGACAACAAAGTGTGCTGAGATTGGTCAAAATTAACATGAAATGTATCAGGGCACCTTAGAAAATATAGAGGCAAGCTTACTTACACCATACTTATCTTTTTATCATAATGGCAACTTTTTCTACAAGATAAACACTCTTAATAATGTTAGTGTATTACATAAATTTAATAAATATTAGTTTCTTATTAGTGATAATAGTCTCCTGCCTTCTCTAAAATAGGCTTTCTGGAAAGGATTCAAACAAAGGAAAAGCTATGTTGACAGATTAAAGGTGTTTCAAGACAATGTTGCTGCTATTGTTAAGGTAAGATCCCAGTGTATTTTGGGGCCCAAGTATGTTTTATCCCTTGGTTTAGTTCTCTACCACCTGCAAATCAGAGCCTAGGAGGACAAGTTGGATAGTCTACAGAAATCTGCACAGCATTGAAAGTTGTGTAATTTATAACTTAAGCAAATTGCTTCTTGAAAACTCTGTGTTTGACTTCTATCAGGCTTTGCTGAACTTGAGGGGCTCTTGGTAGAGATGTCCTTACACTTCCCTTTCCCATACTAAACTAGAAAACGTTTGGGATGACAGTGTGTCAGTTCCTTAAAAGCTGTCAAATGTCTCTCTGTGAAAAGCATTCATTTTCCTGAGATGCTTAATGGGATGTTATGTTATGATTAGCTTGTAGATCACAGATAGAATATTGCGGCAGGATCTCCTGTTTCTGAGGGAGACTGGTTTAGAATAGAGAACTGAGACCTGAAGGTAGAAATTATTTCCAAAGATAGTGTTACCCATGGGTGGTAGAAACTTGAACTCAAGTGGTTTAGTGGGAACCCGTTTATCTGGTCAATGGCCAGTAGAAGCCTGGTGGAACAGTCATCTATGGCCCTGAGCATATGACAACAGCATGCCCACAGGAGCAGACATTCAAAAGCAAAATGAAAGAAAAAAAACAGTTTGTGCAGTGTCCCTTAAGGTTGTTTTTTAAAATTTTATTTAATTTTCAGATTCAGTCATGGGTCAAAATGTGGCTAGCAAAGAGAGCTTACAGGAAACGTCTGCAATACTTCAAGGATCACGTAAGTCCTTTTTCTCTATTTTGAACATGAAGCTTTGAAAAAGAGTAATATGACTGCAGGAGCAGTTTGGGGAAATAGGAAAGAGGGTGCAGGTTTTACAGTATGTTTCTGAGCAGAAGTGTGTCATAACTAGATTCTTTTGCCTAATCTTTGTCCCTTTTAGAATGACCAAATTGTGAAGATACAAGCATTTCTTAGAGCAAACAAGGCCAGGGAGGACTACAGAACACTAAGTAAGTAGTAACAGTTAAATGTTGTATGTTTGGGGACAAGTATGTTACTGTGTTCATTTGTTTTTGGTTTTTTTACTTTCACATGGGATTTCTCAGTCTCTTGTTCAGGTTCAAAAGCAGGTGCAAGTGTTTGTAAACCAGTTGTTCTACAGCTAAAACTATTTTGCATAGCTGTACTTACAAAGTATGACAGAAGTATTGCTAACTGGCATAAACTTCTCTGCAGTTCAGAAATTTTTCCATAGTGATCAGTTTCCTAAGGGTTTGAGGCGTGTTAAATATTATGTCAACTAACAAGCCTATTTTCTTCAACTATAGTTGGTGCTGAAAATCCACCCTTGACTGTTCTGCGCAAATTTGCATACCTCCTGGACCACAGTGACTTAGACTTTCAAGAAGAACTAGAAGTAACAAGGTTAAGGGAAGAAGTGGTTACAAAAATTCGATCCAATCAACAGCTGGAGAAGGATTTGAACTTAATGGATATAAAGATTGGATTGCTGGTGAAAAACAGAATCACTCTTCAGGTCAGCAGGCTCTGCTCAGGCTCCCTTGGTAGCATGCACTGAGCACTTCCCCATATTGAAGGAACTAAGGGTTGCACAGTCACAGCTGAGGCTGGAAGGGATCACCGGATATCATCTGGTCCAAACCCCCTGCACAAGCAGGGACACCACCCAGGACCAATCAGAGCAACCTGTGCTAGTGTTCAGTGACCCTCAATTAGTTAAAATACTTCTGATAAATTAAGCACTTCCTTTGCATGTTTCTACCTTGTGCTAGATATTGTTCTGTAGTCCTGAGTTGTACATCACTGTGTTTTGGTAGTTGTGGAAAATAGTAATTACTTGGCAGATTTAAAATCTTTTACATTTTTTCTGTGTTAGAATAGAGTAGACTTCTACCATATTGAACAGCTTGTTCGATGTTAATTAAGCACAAATGAGTCTGTAGTCTATAAAGATCAGGTCCCACATACTCATTGTTGGCGAGCCATACTGGTGACAAGATAAATATGGTCAAAAGACTGGTTAGTGAATAAAGTAGCAAAATATACAAAGCTGCTGATTAAGGCCCATGGAGTTATACTACCTTTAACATCATTGGGAAAACGTTCATTTTTCCAATTTGCCTGTTTTGTGAATATATAATCTAGATTTTTGACCATCTTTCTGCAGGATGTGGTATTGCACAACAAGAAACTTAACAAAAAGAGCAAAAGTCAACTGGAGGAGATGGTTATGGTTGACAAACAGGGTATCAAAGGTTTGAGTAAAGAGAGAAGAAAAAAACTGGAGGCTTATCAACACTTATTCTACCTTCTACAGGTAAACTTTAATGCAAAAATTAACATGGCAGTAAATATTAAAAAAAACCCTAGAAATACACTGTACTGCTTATTTTGTTTTAATGACTGTAGTAGTGATTATTAAAATATTTCCAAATAACATGTAGACTGCAGAAGACACATGGTCAATTTCTAATACCTCCTGTAATTGAGAAAATCCTTGTCCTTAAAATGTGCAACAGATATTGCTTGAGTACAACGTCAGTCTGTATTGAAGCCAAAGAGAAAATGTTTTCCTCCATATATCTTTTAGTCCATGTAAATTGCTGTCGCTGTTACCATGCATTATAGGTGGGGGAAAGGAAGTAGTCTGCAAGGCAGTTCACAGCATATATAACGTATTTGTTCTTGTGCTCTTTTTATCTCACCTCACTGACATTTTTCCAGAAGAATTTTAGATTCTCCCAGGGCAGATGCCCTCTAAAGTAGACATGGAGTATGCAATGTTTTCTTGGTAGACAGCCATTGTCATGGCTAAATGTAAATGGTAAATTTTCAAATTTGTCAGTGGATATATATAGACTTGATGCAAAGAGGTACTGCCCAGCGACTGTAAATAAAATCCTTAGCAGTACTTGGCACAAATAATGCAGTGTTCAGTGTTTCTTATGCACTAGGATTTGGAGAAAAGTAAAGCCTGCGTGGAAAAGTGACATATATAGGACTCAACATAAATGCTTTTGGCATGAACACACAGGTAGAGAGCTTCGCCCCATGTGGGGAGAGTTTGTCCTGGACAACAGTATGCAAGTCATTTGTTTGCTTTGTAGACTAATCCCACATATCTGGCGAAGCTGATTTTCCAGATGCCACAAAACAAATCAACAAAGTTTATGGATACAGTCATCTTCACTCTATACAACTATGCCTCCAATCAACGGGAAGAATACCTGCTCCTCAAACTCTTCAAAACTGCTCTAGAAGAGGAGATAACGTATGTGCACTCACAAGAAGGCTTTAGTTAGTTTGTATTTTAGACAGTTTGATGAATGCTTCATGCCTAAAAGAAATTGACAGTTATCTTTAAACTACCCTAAAATTACATACATATTTTTGTTATTAGAGAAGTTCATTTTCTAGGTGTTACTCTTAAACTCAACTGATTGCTAACTCAGGAAAAAAAAATTATTTCTATGGTGGAACATATTCCTGTATGAAAAAGTGGCTTGAAAAAAGACATTAGGGCTTTGTGGATTTGTGCTTGAGTATGTAATGGTGGAGAAAATATTTCTACATAAAACTTTATGTTTTACAAGTGAAGATTAGCGGCTTATCCAGAAATAATAAAATCTTATTTTATGCCCTTAACAGATATTGGCTGAACAGGTATTTAGGTCTGAGTCAGGTATATATTAGCTGCCAATGACTATGCTATGTTCTGGGACTTTACTATAATACATGCAGAATTCAGGTGGTAGTTATATAACCTTGTTTTATATAAAAGTCTGAAGAAATAGACTGTATAAAGAGGTTTCAACATAGAAATAGGATAATTTTAAAAGTGTGGGGTTTGAAAATGCGGATAACTGTGTACATAAGTCAGAGCTCTTCTGTTCCTGATACAGCTCTAAGGTAGACCAGATTCAGGATATCGTTACTGGAAACCCCACTGTCATTAAGATGGTTGTCAGCTTCAATCGAGGTGCTCGTGGACAGAACACTCTGCGCCAGCTCCTGGCCCCGGTGGTGAAGGAAATCATGGAAGACAAATCCCTCGTAATTAACACTAGTCCTGTGGATGTTTACAAGGCATGGGTAAACCAGCTAGAAATGCAGACTGGTGAGGCCAGGTGAGTGAGGAATCTGGACATACTGTACCTTATACATGAGGAACCTCTCAGTTCTGCTTCCCTATTCTTTCTCTGACAAATTGTACTAGTACTTGTGGCCATGCACCCTTCCCAGCCTTCCTACAGAGGAGAGATTTTGGGGAGAGATGCTTGAAAAACAGGTACTTCAAATTGTTCTGAACAGCAAAAGGATCACTTTCCTTGAAATGACCTTCCAAAATCCAATATTTAATTTTTCTAAGTGTAAGAGACTACACCATGGAACAAGTTATAGTCTTCTTCTCAGGCTTTTTACTAACAGCATGTTAGTAGTCTCCCAGGCTTTTGATGAGCTATGCTGGGACCGGGATGTGGAGATGCATGCCTTATATCCAGATTCCCCTTTTTTAATTAAGGGAAGGTGCATGATTGCTTAGTTGGGAGCATACATGCTAACTTCTCACTGCCAAAAAAAGGAAGCCAAAGCATCTGAGACTTTTAGCAACAAAAACCAGCTTCAGCTGTTATTTGTCTGACTTTTGCTCACTTATGGCCTTTATAACGGAAAAAAAAAAACCAGTATGTAATTCTCAGATGTATTTAACCTGGTTTAATGTCTGTTTGTTTGCTTTGCAGCAAATTGCCATACGACGTAACCACAGAACAAGCACTGACACACACAGAAGTGGTCAATAAACTGGAATCATCGATTCAGAGTTTGCGAGCTGTAACTGACAAAGTTCTCACATCCATATTCTCTTCTCTCAATATGATGCCGTAAGTGCTGAGTTAGGATCCTCCAAGCTGCAGTTCATCTGCAGTTCACTTGAAACTCTGTAATGGGCATCCTTTAAAATCCTTGCCATGCTTTCAAAGGCTTGGCATACATGCCTCTCAAATGTCTTCCCCAGTAGAGGGAGTGGTTTCTCTGCCTCTGCACTCCTTTAGCAGTCTGGCAAACCTCTCCCTGTACTTGAAATGCTTTGTATTTTCAATCAACTCATTCTTGTATTTCAAGGGAGTGGGCAAAAAGTGAAGAACTTCAGCTGACTAGAATGATTGCTTTGTGTTTCATCTAAGTCTTTCCCAATATTTTGCCTTTTCATCTCTTCTACATGTAGTTATGGAATGAGATACATAGCCAAAGTTCTGAAGAGCTCACTCCATGAGAAATTCCCGGATGCAACAGAAGATGAACTATTAAAGGTAGACTTCTGAGGGCAAATTGCCACCAGCTTGTTCTTTTAATGGCAAAGTGGTTTTTAATTGACACTAAACATTCAAAGGAACTGAGAAATCAGCATTTATTGGAGGAATTGGCACTTCTTATTGAGCTTCAAAGGGGTTGAGGAAAGGGAGAAGGGAATTCTGTTGCCACAGTCTAGGTATGTTAATAGGTATGTTAATCTGGGTGCTCAGCAATTCTTCTGGAAGAAAGTGCTCAACCTGTTTTGGATCATAACTGTACTTAGAAGGCTGGAGTTCATCTGAGTCACCTTGGGGCTTGGGTTGGTGCTGAGGTCCTTGCTATCACCAATCCTTTCATTGAGAACACTGTAGCCTCTTCTTTTTATCTCTCCTATCTGAAGTTGTTAACATATTAAGAAATTGTAATTTGAATCCAACGAGGAAGGTCTCTGAAAGAAAATTTTGAGTAGATTACACTACATTTAGATTACATTATATTTAAGATGCTTCTAAATTTGTAGAAATAACATTTGTACAGACAGAAAAGTAAGGTATGAGTGATAAGCATGGTACTGGTACACTGGCCACTGTTACCCTACCACAGATGGCTCTTCAGAGGGCTTTGGGGGAATTGCTTCATAAGCCTTCCAGACAGCTGAGAGACTGAAAACTCCCTCAAATTAGAACTATTTGCACTTCAATTAAGACCCTTTTATTGGTATTTAACTGCATGGTTCTAAAAGTACAAGGTATTCATTTCAATAGAACTTCGCTATTAGTCTTCACTATTCATCACTCCAACAATACAGGTTAAAGAACTGCTCAACACATGGAAAAAATTAAGTAGTAAATGGAGCATAAGGCCCACCTGAAAGCCTTTAAATGTGTAAATTGGAAGTTCTGCAGGCGAGTACATGTAAGCTAAAGCAAATTGCAGAAAGAAAAGTCCTGCATGTTTCTGAGATCAGGAATTCTTTGAAGTCACCATTTTCAGAAGCTACTGTGTTACAGAAATTGCAGTTTGAAAAATCTGTTCTCTAGATTTTTAGGGTTGCATTGCAGTTCTCATGGGAAATAATGGGTCCCTCATCAATGAGTGCTGTAAATGCTGCCAGTATCTGTACCACTTCAGAGAATGAGCCTCTGGAGCTGGACCTTGCAAAATATAAAAGAGCTGTGTGTGCGTTTAACTCCATACCTTGAATTAGCTGAACTAAAGCCAGCACCACATTGAAATGTGGTTGTAAAAGTCCGTAACTGATATTCACAGAGGTGTTGTAGGTGGTGTATCATGTAAAACACCACAGGTTCTTCCAGTTAGCCACATAGGTAATGTGTGTCTTAAGGATTCTTCTAGCACCAGTTCCTGTGGTCTAATTTAGAAGTAGAAATGATTGATCATGTTTTGTAAGATGTCATTACTGTATACAAAGGGAAGATCTCTTAATCTTTTTCTTTTAGATTGTCGGCAACCTTTTGTACTATCGCTACATGAACCCTGCCATTGTTGCTCCTGATGGCTTTGATATAATTGATATGACAGCTGGGGGCCAGATACACCCTGACCAGAGGAGGAACCTAGGCAGTGTGGCAAAAGTCCTCCAGCATGCTGCTTCTAACAAACTCTTTGAAGGAGAAAGTGAACATCTGTCTTCAATGAACACTTACCTCTCACAGACCTACCAGAAGTTCAGGTATGCAAAGCCCTCACAAATACCTACAGAGTAAGAACTCTCCTTTAGGATGAGTAAGGCAGGTGGACTCCTCATTGACAGGAATTTCCTGTTCACAGTTAAAAATGTTGAGTGATATGACAAAGAGAAATACTTACTGATGAGGAAGCTGGAGCAGGAGTAACAGGTTGTTTTTTTGCTTGTGCATTGATTTGCAATCAGCTCTGCTGCCTTGGTTGCAGTTCCTTACTGCAAAGACAGACTGTGAGAACATGGTGAGGTAACTCATTATCCAGCAGAAGCAATGCATTCTTTGAGTTAGGAGGACAGCTGAATGTTTTGTCTGAGGGGGAAAAAAATTGTCAGGAAAAAGTTGCAGGTTTTGTTTTTATTCTGTCATCTCTGCTGAGAGATTCTGTAGATCTCATTTTTTTATCTTGCACAGTCATAGGAAACTGCATGTTTACCTACACTCTGGGACACAAATTCTTTCGGATTATTGTCCTTTTTGGGGGGTGATTGCTATTACTTTGTAGTATTGTTGTGTTTAGCAACAAACTTGCATTCAGAATTTCTGTCTTTACTGTCTACCCTTCATGAAAGCAAATGCAACGTTCGTATAATGGGTTTCCCTGCAAGATCAGCAATGAACACAAAGATAATTAAACTTAGTAATTTTAATAAAGTATTTAAGAGTATGACAGAAACATGAAGAAGCAGTAGGGTAGAAAGTGTTATAACAAGAATAACAAATGCTAATGAAAGAGAAAGCCTACTCTAGCTGGCCCTTTGATCACCACAAAAGGAAGAATCCCTCTCCTAATTAAGCTAACTTAAGTATCTGTATGCCTGCACTCTGTACTGTAACTAAACCCCTTCTAGAGGCAGCCACCTCACAGCAATGGTGACTGCCCTCAGCTGCCTGCTCCCCTTTGGAACAATATTAGCAATATTAGCTATGCTAAAAGCTACTAGGCCTCCAAGATGTTTTACTCTGCATTTATAAACTAGTGCAGGAATGTGTCCACATCCTTCCTAAGCCTCTGAGATCATGTGCCTCCACAACTCCTCCTGTAGCAATATTTAGAAGTTTGTTACCTATTGGTTAAAATTAGAATTTTCATGCAGTTTCATTGTATACCCAGTTGGCCATTATTTTTTTTATTTGATTAATGAATTCTGCACACATCTCACGCAACAACACCATGATTTTGTACAATTTGCTTTGTACCCCCCAGCTTTTCCTCTCCAAAGTGAAAAATCCTAGCTCTTTCCATTTTATTCTATTTTTTCTTTTTTTTTGAAAATTCTTTTCTAATACTTTAAAGGTCCTGTGAACCTGAAACATGCACCTTCTTCAACATCGCAGGGCTGGCACAGTATGGCTCCTGGAGTAAACCCGTAGGCATCATCCAACACCCTGTTTTTCCAAGCTACTCCAATTCAGGTTCACTCACTTTGGAAAAGTGGTTCTCTGGCAGGAGGACCTTGCTGGTTCTTGGTTGTCCGTGCGCATCCCTGAAGAAGTCAGTGGTTTGGAGAGACACCCACTGTCATTTTGGGCAGCAGGTCTCGGTGCTCCATGTACATGCTAGTCACACTGAAGTAACACTTCACCTGCACTCTGTATTTTTTCCTCTCAAGATTCCTATATTTATAAACATTACTGCATTTTCTCTCATTTTGAGCAGCTCATTTTCTGCCTATCAGCAATGTAAACATTTGAAGGACAAATGGCAATTTTGTGCAACTGTTTCAATTTCTTCTGGGCGCACCTCATACTACATAGTGCCTTCATGAAATCACAGGGTCTTTTTGTAGAAATTCTTTTATAACTTCTAGGGAATTAAATACATATTTCTCTAAGCACTTAAAATTTACCAAGCTTTCACTCCTTGTTGAATAAGAAGGGGAAGAAAACTCAACCCCTTTAAAACAGTCTTCTGCCAGCTACCCAGGAAAGAGAACACTTAATCATTTGTATTGAAGTGTTGTTGCCTTCAAAAGGTTCCTAGGACCATGGAGGGTGGATTGCAGGTTATAAGAGTAATATAATGTGTGTCAAAGACTTGATCATGGCTTTTTTATACAGGCTAAATAAAGTGAATTTATAAGGGACAATTATTGAAGTATTTCTCATTTTCTCCTAGGAATTTTTTTCAAGCAGCCTGTGATGTTCCTGAACCAGAGGAGAAATTCAATATTGATGAATACTCTGACATGGTGACCCTTAGCAAACCTGTCATATATATCTCCATTGAAGAAATCATCAATACCCATTCAGTAAGCCAATGAAAACAGACTAGTCAACAACTAAAGCATCTAGATTATCATATATTTGCAACAAACACTCTCTGGGGAAAGCTTAGTTTTCATTCTTCTTTTCAAAGTAATTTCTTCATCTTTTAAATGTTCTGAAGTTGAGTATTAGATTTACTTTTTTTCCTGGAAAAATGCAAAGACTTCTTCCATGCAAAAGCATCATCTTGAATAATAATTAGTACATAGTACATAATAGTACATTAGTACATAATCATTCATACATTTCCTGATGAGGCAGGAAGAACATTTATGTTCTAATGTCAGGTTCTAATGTCATTTCTAACTTAAAACCAATTTTCTGTCTTGAGTAAGAAAGTGAAAGCACTTTGAAGAAGGTCCTCTGACTCTGGGAATAGAAATTGTATGTTATGACTGACATTCTGTCATATGGCTTGTTGGAAGCAGATGCAAGCATCTGATTTAGAAAGATTGAAGCTGTGGTATCATGCCAGTTCTTACCGTGGGTAAAGAACAGAGTAACTGCAATCTGAAGTATGACTCATTTGGATGTAAGTCAAACGTTTACCACACATTTCTCCTAAAACTGGGATATCACTATCTTTTTTACTGGCTTGCAGTATGTCCACTCTGCGACTCCCTGCACAAGTTGGAAAATAAAACCCCAACCACAACACCTCCCCTATCCAAAAAAAGTGCACAAACCCCACAAAGAACCTCTCACAAATATTGCCAGATACACTATGGAAAAGGTAGAATACCCAACTCACAGTAGACCACATTTTGAAATAGCTTTATTCAAATGAAAGCTAATAACCTAGTCTGCTGAAAACATACTTTCTGTTTTGTCTTTGTGCCTTTAATTTTTTAAGGGATAGACCTATGCCTGCACATTTATGAACAGCAGTTATATGTAAACACTAGTCCTGATCAAAAATCCTTTTAGTGAGTCTAATGTCTGGCATAACATGTCTGTTAAGTGCAGTGTGTGCTGCAGAGCTGGTTCCTCACTTACAAAATACAGTCATTTCTGAAAGGTATCACTGACACTGTTGTAAGCTACTGGAATGGATACACAGAAGAGAGGTATCTTTCTGTGGACCACCAACACTGTCTTTATTCCTTTGTGTGTTAAGAATATAGCACCAAAATGCTCTTGTTGGGATTATCACCCTTTATTCTGTGATGATTAGGACTTTGTTAGCCCTAATTTCAAATCTTAAACTTCTGCTCAGCTGTGACATTCAGCACTCCAGAGACAACTGCTGGAGGAGCAAGGCAAGCTGTCTTACAGCAAGGACAACACTAAACGCTAGCCCAGAATCCAGCACGCTTCCCACGCTTGGGAAGGTCCTCCATAATCCCGATCATGCTAGGTCTGCACTTCTCAACATTTAGTTTCTAGATTTATTTCCAAATATAAGGATGCCTGGAAAGCTTTTTCTGGATGATGACTTTATTTATCTCTGTTTATAGCTACTATTGGAACACCAGGATGCCATTGCGACTGAGACGAATGACCTTCTGAATGAATTGCTGGAAGGTCTGGGACCTGTTCCTGATATAGAATCTTTCCTTGGTATGCTGTTTTTTGTTTTTATGGGTAACTTCATTCTAGGGGCAGAATTAAATAGAGGCTTGACTTAAGTGTTCTTGTGTCTGTCAGAGCAGTAGCTTCTGCTTCTTTATTTGCTACAGAATTCTTTTCTGAACACTTTCTGTAACATGCCACCTAGTATTTGAACCTTTTTCTAACTGCAATACTGACTCAAAAGATTAATGATATGATTCAAAATGCAAACATTAATAACATTTCGAGCAGAATGATCCAATTGTGCTCAAACTGCAGATAGGAAACAAGTGATTTTTTTTTAACAATCTGATCTTAAGATTTGCTAGTGTTGACTAGAAACTTAGAAAAAGTGCTTAGAGAATTCTAAACCCAGCCATTTTTAATGTTTATACTTAATTATCCAAATAAAAATGACGTTTTAAAATTATGCAAATGTATTAAAAAGAAACGCATGTGACTGGTATTTAATTTGCATTAATGGTAGAAAAATGTGACATGTTTAGAAAGTAGCTAGGAGTCATGGATATCACCAACTTCCAAGTGAATAGCTGTTAACATAGCTGCTACTCTCATTTTCTCATTCATAACATTGCATGTTATGGTAAAGGATTTTTTTGTTTGTATTATTCTTTTAGAAGGTAACATATTAAGTCTTTTGCACAGTCTTTTGCAGCCTGAAAAGCAAGGATTGGTGTCATTTTCAAAATATTGTAACCAGGCTTATAAATAGCTACATTATGGTTTTGATTATTCAGTGCCCAAAAAAAGACTGTTTCTAAATGGGAGGAATAGGTGTGGACCTTAAGAAACTTAATATTTCTGATTATTTACAGCGATTCATCTAGGCACTTGTTTGCTTCATGTATTGAATCATGGGAAAATTGGAAAACCTGTAGTAAAATATGTTTCCTTTCAGGGGAAGGAGCTGTTGATCACAATGACCCCAACAGGGAAAGCACACTGAGCCAACTTGCAAAAACAGAGATTTCACTGTCTCTAACAAGCAAATATGAGTTACGAGAAGGCGAAGATCAAGATCTCAAAAGTCTGATGATAAAGTAAGTTTTGCTCAAACTCTTACATTTTGGAAATGTTTTTTGGTTTCTTCTTTTTTAAATAAGTTAATTTGACATTGCTGTCCTAAGTACACTTCTGAAATGCTGAGTGCACTCAATTTTCAAAAGCCAGTTTGTGTTCAATGCTACTCAAACTTTTGCAAAAGTCAGAGGAGCTGTCAGTTCTTCCAGAAAAATAAATATATTGCCATTTATTTTTGGGAACGTGACGGCATCATTATCTAACCTAGTGAGTGTTCTTTCATGAAATCGTAAAAGCACTCTGCTTTAAAATGTCACAGCACTGGGAAAGCAGAGATAAAAAGCTGTCTAGACTTAAAAGGGTCAGACAGTGTTACAGTCTCCTCTCCTTCTCCTGGAAAATAAACACTTCCCTGACATATTGTCATCAGCCATTTGAAAAGGATGCAACTGTTACCTGAGCAAGAATAGTTCATGCAGCATGCTTTTATCCAAGAAAATCATATTTATTCTATTTGGTGAACAAATTAAGAAATTACTACTGGGACACCTTGGAATATAGGCTACTTTATAGTAAAAATTATTTATATAAAAGCACTTAATATCAAATTATTGGCACTCATCTTTTGAAGTTATTTCCCAGAAAAAGAATTGGCCTATTTAAGATCCTAGTACAATCTGAGCAACAGGGAGAACAGGATACTGCTCTCCTCTATTACCATGCTTATATGTGACCCACATGTGTGAAGGCCAAAGTTCATGTTAAAGGGAAATACAGCATAAAGATTTTACACCTTTGCAATAACTAGAAATGCAGATACAGGCTGTAATTCAAATCTGATCTATTAAGCTGGGGTTTTTTTAAAATCAGAAATAAGTATTCTGAATTTATTAGATAGTGTGAAGTTTTGCTTCTGGAAAAGTAACTGTACACAGGTAAAATATCACTTTAAACCAAGTCATAAGGTTTTACCATAGAAATCTTGACCTTATTTGGACATTTTCTCTGGAAACTTAAGCTGTATCTTTAATTTTCTGTTAGTTTTTAAGAATAATGAGCTATTTCAGTAGCTCTGTCCTCTAAATTAATAGAATTCTGTAGCAAGATGTTCTTGGAAGTATTATGGATGAATAGGCAGCAGGAACAAGATAAATTCCTACCAAGAAAAGAACTGGTTAACATATCTTGTTGTAGCAGCTTCCCTTTTTAAACAAGGGGAAATGCTCCTAGTCTGTCATTGCTAGAGATCTGTCCTTAAATGGTTTGCAAAAATGCACTGCATCAGCTGTAAAATTCCTTCAGAGTTCAGCAGTTTTGAGTGCATTTCCCCTTTATCCAGTAAATACAACCCTTAATGGAAGGATGAGTAGCTCAGGCTTCTCAAAGATTATATTTCTGTCTGCTGTTTTGTCACAATCACAATTACAAGCAACAACTCACACGTGGATTTTGTTTTAGTTAACAGTAACTGTTTTACTGTGCTACTTGGTTATCTGTTTTCTGAAATAAGTGGAGGGAAGCTTACATGTATTTCTCTATTCAGACCATATAGAAACCAGATATTCAACACTACTGAGGAAAGCTCAGTAACGTAAAAAGATAGAAAGCAAATTTTATGAAGAATCTGTAGTAAAGGGGGAGTTTGTTAATTTTACGGTTGAAGAAATGACATGCAGAAGTGATCCAGTGATAACTTTTTTGTAATATCTATATATCCTTTTCAAAAGGACCAAAAGACTTATTGTGGATGTGATACGAACACAACCAGGGGATACGCTCTTAGAAATATTAGAAACACCAGCCACTGCACAACAGGTAAGTGCTATACTGTCCCTGAATAGGGAAGAAAGTATTTTATTATAGCCATTGAAAGCCCTGACAGATTTGTGATGGCTTTCTGCATCACCTTATAACAATGAAATTATTTGTTGCTGGGTTTAGACTATTCAGATCTAGAGCCTTCAAAATGGGATACATGCAATTCATTTTTTTTTACTGTAGAGTTAGAAAATTCTTCAGAGGAAAAGAAAAATTAAGTCTTGCTGTGAGCTAGCATGACTAGAATATTTTTTCTTTACATTTTTTGTAAACAGGGTCTTTTCTCTCCTATATGATAATACAATCAAATAGCCTGAGGTGAACCTTCCTGCGATATCTTTTTATTTTTTCCTAATGAAATTCAGTATTTTAACTCAAGTTCCCTGATACACAGTTTATTTGCTTAAGCAATTCAAGCAAATCTCTTCTTGGGGAACTACTGCCATCCTTGGTATGGGAATTGAGTGGGAAGAGCTCTCAGTGGAAGTCTTTCCTGTACACACTGAGACACAAAACTACATTTTAATAATGTGCACATTCTAGTGAACCTCAGCGTGTGTGTATGTAGGGGACGCCTGTGAGATCTGGACAGTCTTCCCACAACTCCGCGAAGTCATTGAGCCACCTGGCTAAATTAGACATTTGATTAATTCAAATACATGTCTAGTTGTTGTGATTAGGTACTTAAGGTATGTCCAAAGGCACAGTAAATTGAGTACTTTAAGACTAAGTGGTAAGGGGACATAAAGTCTGCACCCTGATTCTTGATAAACTCCTTTGAGAACTCATTGTATCTGAATGTTTAGCAGTTATCAAAAGCTGGAAAATAACTGTTCTGGGTTTTTTTCTTTTTACCCAGGAATCTGAGAACTTGAAACTTGTAGAGAAACGTGCCATCTTAGATTCCAAAACTCCAGAGAAAATGAAGCACAGTCAGTCTATTTTTGAAGATGGGCAGCTACCAATAGAACAAAAGAAAAGGAAAATTCAGAGAAATCTCCGGACATTGGAACAAGCAGGACTAGTGTCTTCAGCAACTAAGTACCAAGAAATTATAAATGAGATTGCTAAGGTAAATGGAATGTGTTTCCCTGTATATTGATGGTTTTTTTAGCATCTAGCCTAAATCCATTCCAGTTAGAGAAGCACAATATATATTTTTCAGAGGATACTACCCTAAACCACTGAAGTATCCACATATGAAGCAAATTACCTTCATTTCCTGACAGAAAAAGTGGAAGACAGTACATCCCTGCATAACTGCCGGAACCAAATAATATACAACTGCAACCTTTGTTATACAAATTTGATACTGATGATGATTTAACTTCTCCACTACAATGTGTTTCAATATAACTTTGTATATTTTAACAGTAATTGAAATTATCCAGTGGTGTTTCAATTAAGAACTAATGTGGTCTTGGTAAGGTTTTAGAAGACTAAAACTCCCTGAAGTACTATCTTAATTGGTACTAACACTGATCTGCTGTGTTTGGGCAAGACACAAGAACAGTGGGCCAGTGTGGTGCCCATCCTGACGCTGCTAAAGCACAGGGACTGTCGTGAACAAATCAGCAAATCGTATTCCATATCCACAACCCATACTGGCCATAAGAATCTTAGTAGATTGAACTATCTTTAGCACAAAGATGACATCTTCCTTATGAGTTCTGGGTCTGTTAGGCCCTGTAGACCATAGCAGAGTTCAATACAACACCACCTGTATATGAGCAGCTAAGTGATTGCCATCTAAACTGTAGTACTCCCTACAGGTACTGTGTTTGTGAGAAATAACACAGTAGTTTGTGCTTTCTCGCAGCAATCAAGTCACATTGTGTAATTACAAATTTCAATGGTAATGAACTGAGGCTTTTTAAAATTTCAAATTTTTAAAACAATTACATTAATAAATTTATTTAGGATATCCGGAATCAGAGAAGATACAGACACCATCGAAAAGCTGAATTGGTGAAACTCCAGCAGACTTTGAATGCACTTAACTCCAAGACAGCATTTTATGAAGAACAAATTAATTATTACAACACCTACATTAAAACCTGTTTAGACAACTTAACAAGAAAGTGAGTTGAGTCTTCTGTCTTTTAATGTGTCTTTTAGTGTGTATTATCAAGAGGGAGAGAAGGTGTTAAACTGCAGTTTAAAGTTTTGATTCCAACAGACTGACAGTCTAAAGATTAAGAAGTCCATGACAGTTGTCACTGTAAACTGTGTCAAAGTCTGAAAACTAGTGTCTTGCATTTATTTAACATTGCCTTAGAGAAAGAGGTCTGAGAGGTACACACATTTTCAATATATTTAATCAGTGCTACTTTGCAGATCCATTAGCATGCTTTGAGATGATGAAGCTTTCGGAATTGTTTGTTTCTTCCTTCATTACGAGGTTTGAGGTTTGAGTTTAGAATGGAAAAGGAGGAAATAAATGCCTAAATAATTTTACATTTCAGGTATGATGCAGTTTCTTGAAAGCAATCCCCTCACCAATGTCACTGATGTGTCAAAATGAAAACCTTTTACTGATATGGAGTTTTCCTAGTGCACACCTCATTGATTAAAAAATGAACTCTAATCACTGAGTATTTAGCATTTACATCACCATATACTTACAAATTGCTATTTTAAAGTGATGACCGTGGACTCTTTAGGATCAGGGTTGCATTTTGCAACCAAATTTAAACAAGTGCTAAAAGACAATTCAAAAATCATTGGCAAGATGTTTAGATCATTCACTGTGTGCTCAAAATTCCTCTAATTCTTAGATTTTTTTTGAATGTTAATTCTGGTGTTTTAGAGAAGTTCAAGAAACAGTGAAAGAAAGTTAAGTATGGCTAGAAAAGAAGCTGAAGTATAAAGGACAAAACAGATAAATCAAAAGCCAACTTTCTTGTTCTCTTTCCAGAAATTCACGGAGGTCAATTAAATTAGATGGAAAAGAGGAGGTGAAGGGAAGCAAAAAACTGAAGCAGATCTCACTAAAGTACACAGCTGCACGACTTCATGAAAAAGGTGTCATCCTAGAAATTGAAGATCTTCAGACCAACCAGTAAGTGTGGTATAAAATAATTCTGAGCTTTTTCTAATCATCAATTTCTTAAGGAGTCTGGTTTTCAAGAAAAGAAATTTTCACAATTTCCTGTGCCACAGCTAAAATTACCTCAGACTTTTGCATTCAAAAGGATGATACAGTCTAATTGTCAGAAACAATTTTTTACTTTGTACCTTGCTATATGGTTACCTTGGGAAAATATTTGAATAAGCGAGCTCTAGCACCAGCTTACATGGAACCAGTACAAGTCAGCTGGCAGCAGACTCACTGGCAATGACCAACTTCTTAAGTGGTTGTAGCAATTCTTTTTTTCATGTATTGACCAGTCACTTTCAAACCCCTGGTTTTCTGTTCTTCCTCACTGTGGCAAGGTGAATACATGTGGTGGTTTAACATCCCTTTTGAGGCTACAGTAGTGAACATCTTCCATCCTTTGCACCCTCCCATCCATCTTCAGCATGGAAAAGTTTTCCATTTTTTTCTTTTTTTTTTTTTTTCCAAGTGGGTTCATAAGGTAGAGGAAGCCACTTGAGGCAAATACGCAGCTGCAAGGAGACTCTCAGGCATGGCAGAAGGAAAATCTGGCTGCCCTGTTTCTATCCACTGGATGTTTGGTCTGATATGTCCAGTGAACTTCCCACAGCTCTTTTTCTTTTTTCCTTTTGGTTTCTGTTTTGTTTGTTTTTCCAATACAAAAAAATTCAGAGTTCTGTATTTCATACTACCTGTACACCAGAAAATCTCCAAGAAGACACTTCAGGAACTGCAGTGCATGGAGGGATGGAGTGATTCTTTTGACACCAACAACACTGCTTGCAGTCAAAGTTCTCCTCTGTTCTCAGGCTTTTGTCCCAAAACTCTCTCTGGACTATATGAAACTGCAGAGTTATGTATTCAATTACCCTTCTTGTTTCAAGGTTTAAGAACGTGATGTTTGATATCACACCTGGAGAAGAAGTGGGTGACTTTGAAATCAAAGCAAAATTTTTAGGAGTTGAGATGGAAAAAGTGCAGCTCCATTTCCAGGTAGAGTTTGGATTTTTTTACTTTGCTATATAGTCGCTGTTGCATTTTCTGTAACTACAAACTATTTCAGAACGTTTTTCATATGTATTCATGAGCTAGTCAATCAGCACAGAGGAGCAGATCATGCGGAGAGTAACTACATAACATAACTTCTGTAGAACGCTGGGCATAGAGTTGAGTTAATGTTTATAGTGGGGTGACTACATGAAACCAAATGCCACATTAGTTCAGTGCCAAGAAGGAAATACCAAAACAAAATGGAAATACACAGACAAGAATACTTCTTCTGGTTTGATGTTACTGACCCATCTACAATTTAGGATCTAGAGGACATGTAATGTTTTCTACATGTATCCCAATAGTTGCTTGCAGTTGTTTAAATTATGAAGGACCTGGAGTTCATGTTTATCACATCTTATTGTTGTAAGGTATGGATTCAGATAGACAGTAATGATTTTTTTTCTCATTTCAGGATTTGCTTCAGATGCAGTATGAAGGTGTGGCTGTAATGAAAATGTTTGATAAAGCTAAAGTGAATGTGAATTTGCTCATATTCTTGTTGAACAAGAAGTTCTATGGAAAATGAGTATTTTCAGGTATCATGAATTTCATCAGTTAGTGGGAAGTGTATTCAGTATTTTTTTTGCTTAAAAACATTTGTTTGAAGTTTGTCGTTGGATGCTTTTTAACTATAAAAAACAAACCCTAAAACACCAAATGTTAAGAGGAATGTACACAGTGCCTTTTCAGCATTGATAATGAAACAGTAAACCAGGAAGTAGATTCATTTAAACATTTTCAGATTTCATTGGTGTTGGTACTTCTAAATCAAAATATTCTTTAGGACACACAGCTATTGTGTAGATTTTAAGGTAGGCAGAAAATGAACTTGTTTTAATAGGAAGAGGTTTATATATTCAACTATTTTAAAATTACCTCAGATATATAACATAGTTAATACTAGACTTTGAGTATTTACCAAAAGAAAACCTAATTTGTTTCTAAGGGATAGTTTAAGCAAATATTTAGTTACATACTAAGCCTATTTTGTGGCAGTTGTCAATTGCAAAGCAAACTTATTGTGCAATTCAAAAAATTTTATAGGTAATTATAAAGCAACAATAACGACTTACTTCACAAAAATATATTTTCTGATTCATTCCTACTAAATGCACTACTGCCTCGTGCAAAATGACATTTTCTACTTTCACAGCCTTTGGAGTGGTATTGGGGAATCTGAATAGCGAACAGTTGTTCAGTTTGAAGTATTTGAATACGTAAATTGTGCCTGTCTGTCTTTTTTTTTTGTAAGAAAATAAATGCAATAAAATCAGTATTTAGATTGGGTTTTTTAAATATTCTTTGGAGATTGTTCTATGTAAAATAAACATTACCTAATTAAACTGGCTTGGTCCCTAAATTTCATTTAAAGGAATCATTAAAGCTGCAATCCAGATAGCAGTTGAAACAACTGAGTTGGGTCCTCAGTACGTTTTGGAAAGGCTGCTCAGCAGTGGAGACTTCATGGCCTTTATGCCTCTGAATGGGGTGATGGTTTTCCTGATGAATTATCACTTACACCTGGCAGAGCAAAACTGTGTACCGTAGGTAATGTAACAAAGACAAGTAGAAAGTATTTCCTTGTCTCACTTTTCCTGTGACAAGCATTTCAAAAGACAGATGGTGAGATATTCTGGAATGAATTGTAAAAGCAAATATTAAATGAGTATTAACTCTGGTGAGGGAAGAGAACAGTGGTCTATTGAACCAGAAGTCACTGGCAGAGATATAGATTACAAATTCAGCTGATATACTAACTGACCTGTGGTGTTACACAAACTGAAAAAATTATTACTCTTCCTAGAGATACTAATTTATGCATGGCAGTAAGTCTGAACACTTGACTACTTTAAAACAGGTAGTATCCCTTATTAAAAGATAAAAACCTCCTACATGCTTCCATTTTTCTCCTAGCTAATTATGTATAAGACATTTTCATATGACATAAATGCTGCAGTACTGATACCCTGATTCACTTAAAATAGCTGGATTGAAAAGTGAATACTGCACTTCGCCTTTTATTTCCAAAGAAGAAAAGTGAATTTTACTTGAATATGAATTAAACTCCCAGTCTTTTGTCCCTCTTTTTATTTGCAACAGACTTGACTATCATTGTATTTTTGACAAACTAGCTGAGCACATAAGTGTGCCACAGGTGTGATGTTGATCCTAAGGACAGACTCTTAAGGTAATATGTCAAAAGCCTGGAGACATGCCAGAGCCCTACAGCCTCGGTGGGAGTAAGTCACTCCTGGATATGCAACTTTGTGTAATACACTTGACACATCTAGTGCCAGCCTGGTTAAAACGCAAATAGCATGTTCCTCAGTTGTTTCCTGGTGCAGGCAAGCTAAGAAAAGTTTCTCTAGTTCTATGTGCCAGCACTCACCTTTTCCAACCATTTCTTGGACTTTCTGTTCTCTTCCTAGTACACATCAAAGAATAATTTCCATTTAATTTCTTTGAATTCCTTTAGAAGCTCTTTTTCTTAACTGGTTCCATTTAGGGCCTTGTCACTAAACAATAATGAACCCTGCCAAACAGGAGTGACCACAATGATTCCCACCTGAACATAAAACTGATGCTAGTATGAAGTACCACACAAATTAGTAAAGTGATTCTATGCTCACCCATTGCTGCCCAATGCTGCAGACAGCTACTAAGTTAAAAAAAAAAAAAAAAGGCTTTTTAGAGGCTACTGTAAGATGCAATGTAGAGACTTTATACAGGACTTGATTAAACCAGTTTCTTTCAATGAAATGGTAGTGAGGAAAGACTTGCATTGCTGGTTCACAATCCGAGAAAAAAAGCCAGGGCAACTGAACAGGGCCTGTGCATCAGTTGCACAGGAAAAAATGCGTCTTTCTTTGGGCAGCTTGCCTGTCTCTCAGCTTTGTCCTCCTTAACCAGTGGTAGTGAAAAGAAATTTTAATAGGCAATAGTCTTAGTCTGTTAACTCCACGGCTTGCATTTTTCTATCGCATATCTTTAGAGTTGACTAAGAGTGTTTGGCAGCTAACTTAGTTTATTTTGGAACTTTTCCATTCTCAAGGGGCTCTGAAGATCCAAAACTATCCATGAAATTGCAGAACAACATCCTTCTGCTTAGGCCAAGCAGACAGAAACACCATCAAAGAAATACCTTTGTTCTGTTTCACTTTGCACTTAGCTGCAGACCTCCTTTAGCTGTTCATTTAAAGAATACAGAAGCAAAGTAACAACCTTCACTCTAACAGAAAATCCAAACACTGTCACACGTGATTTCAAAAAGTTTGTAACTAGATAGACAACCCTCTTCCTACATGACTGATTTCCCCTTTTTGAGATATGCTTCTAACTTCATCTTCTTTCAGCAGTAACTACCCACCTCTGACACGCACCTGGCTAATCCATTATTGAGCAGCAGTATGATCTCCTGCCACAAACAGTAGCAGTCTCACTAGAGAGGTACAGTCTTTTTTGGTACACTCAGTGTATTTAACAGGAATGAAGTTTTGTTCTGTAACACACTTCTGCCCAAAATACACATTTCTGAAAAAGATGCAAGAAGTAGAATTAAAAACTAAAGTTTCAGAGGTCATGAACTCTTCATCTCTATTACTATAAGTTAATCTTGAGAGAAAGGGGCAAGTTGACTTGCAAAACTACAAGATGCAAAAACTAAATTTTGTTCTCATATGCAGACATAAAATTTAACAAACATGGGTTTTATTCGCTTGCTATATTTATAATAACTAGTTTACAAAGATGAAAGAACATAGCCCTGTGACTGTTTCTAATGTCTATAACTAAAATACTCCCTGGAGATTCAGTCTGAGTTTCCCTTCGTATCTTTCACACACTCTGTAAACTGATTTATTCCTCAAGCACTGGCCCACTGGTTAAGGCTTCTTGAAATATAAAAAACCCAAATACTGGCAATATATGCTTTTTTGAGGTCTGGTATAATATTTACAAATATCTGTTTAAGAAAGACTGATATTTAGTTCAGTTCAATTTCGGGTTTAGAAAATTGTAAGAGTGATCTTTGGGTATGTTTACAGAGCCCTGAGACCACAGGAATGATCAAGAATAGCTTCCCTTTCTCTTCCCAGATAATTACTTCTGACTAATGTATTTTCTAAATACATGAATAGTTTGCAATTAGGTATAAGGCGTTTTGTGTGGGTTCCCTAGAGTGCTGGGGATGATAGAGCTGCAGAAAGGCTGGCCAGCTGTAAAACTTATATTTATTACTTTCTCTATACAAATTGGAGTCTGCTTCAACAGTGCTATAGCTTAGCAAGGGGTAGGACTGTGAGAGGAACACCAGAGAGACAGAACTTACTGGGAACCAGTACTTATCATCAGGGGAGTTTGTTTACCATGGTTTTTATTCTCAATTAAAAGCAAAGGTCAGTGCTTCTGTAGTATTAAAGGCACTTCATACATATAAACAAGTACTAAATCAGCCTTCCCCTCCTCCTCTTTTCTTGTCTGTACTGCTGTAAATAGGAGGATATACAGTTGAGGCTAGGAGAGCATACCCTAGCAAACCAGTGTCCGCTTGCAAAGCTTTGACTGTCTTACAGGCTTAATAAACACAAAGCGCTCAAACACCGATGGAATGTTTTGAAAGGAAAGAAACTAAATAATAGCTGCAAAATTACCAACGTATTTTCCTATTCAACTTTCATGTACATTTCACTTCAGCCATCTCTTAATTTATGAACACCTCTAAAGGAGTGCACAAGCTTTCCAAGGCTTGTCCATGACACGTGCCACAAGACCTAAGGAGTGGCACCACTTTCTCGGGGATTTTGGAATAGCAGACAGGTTTGCAGACCTGGGCACTGAATTGCTTTTGGGTTGTCCTGTGTTTGTTGAACCCAAGCAATACAAGCAAGCTTGGACGTCATCTTCTTTATACAAAGTACATCAATTGTAAGGGGCTTTTCTGATCTTTCAGCTGTGAGTAATGTAGGCATTTCATCTGGCCTTGGAACTGCTCCTCTGAGGCATTCGGACTGCAAATTTGGCAAATTTAGCTTGGAGTAATTCCTCGAGCATAACCCTTTGTTCTGCACCTCCTGACCTCTCAACCCGCCCGAGCCCGCGACCGCTTCCCGTGTCCCAGCTGGGCGCGGGGGCTTCTGGCTGGGCCGTGGGTGCCGCGGGGGCGGCGTCCCTGCACCTCCCTCCCTTCTCCTCCCCTTCCTTCCCTTCCTTTGCCGGTGCCGCCGAGCGCCGGCGGGCAGCCCCCTCCCTGCACTGGGGCGGCGCGGCAGGAGGAAGCTGCGGCGCGGCCCTTCGCCAGCCCCGGCTTTCTGGCGGCTGCGTTCGCCAGCCCCGCGCTGCCCTCACGGACTGCGGGACCGAGGGACTGCTGGCCCGGCCATGCGGCCCCGGGCGCTGCCCGCGCTGCTCTGCGCGCTGACGGTGCTCTGCCGCCCGCGCCCGCCGCACGCCGCCGCTCAGCCGCCAGGTGGGTCCGCCGGGAAGCGGGGCCCGGGCACGCATCCTGGGGGTCTGGGGTGTTCCGGGCCGGGGGAGATAACCAAAAAGCGCCTTAGCGCACAGCATTGTGCGCACGCAGGTCACGGGCCTCGGTCTTCGGAGTTCTAGTGCGCGTTCGGGCCGAGTTTTCTTCGGCGTTGTGCAACGCGGCTCTTTGTGCTCGAGGCAGCGGCGAGGTGAGGGTGGTGGTGGTGGTGGTGGTGGTGAAGCACGGCTTGGAGTGACGCCGTAGCTAAGGAGGCGGGCAGGCAGTAGCAGGTGGTGATGGAAAGAAGGGACCAAACTGGCGAGACTTGCTGGTGGACTTGCTGAAAAAACTAGCATTGCCTTTCATTAACAACTTAAGAAGATGGAGTGCCGACTGAATTTTTAGGCTGCACAAACTCCGGAAGATCTGCCAGCACAAAACAGTTCAGAATATCCAGCCCAAGTAGATGACTTCATGGCTAGTCAGTTCGAAATAGCACTAGCAGGGACACTGGTGCCCTAACTTGTGAGCCCACGTATCCATCCAGCTCGGTGCTTGTCAGACAGTGCAGATGCTGAGGGAAGGAAGCTAAGAGACAATATGCCTTCATGTGACCTACCTCACAGTTCGTGGTAGAGGTGCAACAGTGCAGAGGGTTTTTTGCTATTATTATTTTGCTTAATTCAGTTTAAGATTTCTTTCAATCTGCTAGTGATGATAGTGCTGCTGTACAAATAACTTAGTTCCATGAGATGCCTCCAGTAAAGCCTCAGGTCCTACCTACATAAAGGGCTGATTAGATGAGCAGCTAAGGGGAAATTTCGGAGGGTAGCGTACTTGCTGAATGTGTTTGTAACTATGCTAGGAAGGAAAGCATCAGAGAGGGCAGATAATTTTCGCTAGACAACTTCTTGGCACAAGGACAAGTGGGAATGAAGCTATCACAATCATGTCCATATGGGAACTCTAAGTAAAGTGTCCTGTAAAAAAAAGGGGAGGGAGGGCTTGGTGTAAAAGACAAGCTATACATATTAATACTAGTAAAAAGATTGCACTGTTGGGCGCTATTTTTCCTGTTTATGGAGACACTTGTTCTTCTGCCATTTGCAGTTGTAGTCTTCATTAAAGAGTACCCTGAATTATGCTACTTACTTGCTACTTCCTTCAGAAATACTGATTGAAATAGCTACTGTATTGCATTGTTAGGAAAAGAAAAATTCAAAACTAGTTACTTCATGCACAACAGAACTCATAAAACTTGACCATCTGAATATGTCTTCTGCTCTCCTTGTCCTTGCTCCCATTGTAAGAATATAATTTCCTCACTGTCCTAGATAACCTTCCCTGTTTTTACCACAATGTTCTTAATTCCTATTGCCCATGCACTGTTGTATTCCCAGGTCTGCTCTGCCCTTGGACCTGCAGCTTCTCTCCTAGTTTTCCCCCCAGCCATCACTATCCACAGTTATCACAATACTGACTTGTGCTGTTCCTGTGGGCAGGTGAAAAAGCAGTAGCTTGGCAGTGGATTGGTGTGAAGTGCTTGCAGATTATCTGACCGGGTGCTGCTGAGGTGCCTAAGGTCTGAACTTGCCTGGACATCCCTGCCTTGGGACACTAATAGCAGGATACATAGATGTTGTCATTGTTTGAAGCCAGCACATGCAGTTCAAGAGATGGAGAAGAGTAAGCAAAAAGGAGCAGACACCTGGTTGCAAGAAAACAATACTTCAGGAAAACATGCTCAAATTGCTACTATATCACTTGGGTAATATAATAATGAATTCTGTATAAATAGACATGTGGAGTATTGAAGATTTTCTTAAAAACAATTCAGTGTTTATTTTTATAAAAGCAACTAATTGCCATCACTCCTACAAGATCATGCCTTATTTTAATTACTAACATGTCTGGCATGCACTTCACAGTCTGCCTTCAAGTGCCTAATGTATGAGCCACTGAATAATTTAGATTCTAAATGCTTATCACTTTAGATTATACAAAGGGGAGATAAAAGAAACCTTTTTGTTATAAGCGAGCAGCATGGGTGCAGCTGTCACTAGTAATGCCCAGAAATCAATATTAATTCTTGTCCAGCAGCACATTGGGAACATACTTAATTGTCTTGGGTAGGAAACTATTTTTTAGTCTCTTACATCACAAAGATATCCCTTGGATATGAAGACTGCTGGTTTGTAACATTGTGTCTAGATTTATGGGTCTACAGCAATATTTTTCAAGTTTCTTCTGGAGCTCAGGAGTGCTTTTAAGATTGGCTGAAGCTCTTGTATTTTTTGGTCTCTATTGTATTTTCACAGAACAGTATGCACAGTAGTCCCTTACATATGAAAGTAGACGTGAAAAGAAATTATAACTTATTTCTGTATTAAAAAAAAGAAAGTGTCAGGTAAAGAGATTGTGTATATACTGATTGTAAGATGAACAATATGTAGTACTTGATGAAAAATAGCACATTGTAAATTGTTAAACAAACTTACTGAGCTTTCTACATAATTTCTCTATGTCCATGTTGGAGAATTGATGCAAAAGGGCATTAAAAGAAAACTTGAGGCAACTTGAGTGTCATACTGATGCTATGTCATTTTTGCCTTTAGAAGTCCTTATTGCAGGCAAAGAAAAAGGCTGTATGCATATCATTTGGTGTCCTGATGACACACACACCACAAGGATAAAACCTCAGTGCTTTATCCTGCTGTTTCTTTGTTCAAAGTTTGTCTTGTTCTTTCATACTTACTTAAATTTTATAGGTATTTTGATAGAGCTGTTAATTCTGTCATATCAGCAATGAGAATACCATCATAAAAATAGAAATACACCATGCTTGACTTCTTCCAAAAGGACTGGCTAACAGCCTAGCAAAAATAAGGTGACACTTTGTACATTTATGAACATTATACAGGCTTTACCTCTGTTTTCCTAACTGAATATTTGAATTATTAAAAAATATTTAAGCTGTAGTGAAATACATTTTAGACAAATGATATCTATAGCTTTAAAACGTCTAGAAAGGACCATTTCATAGATTCTGATAGAGCTGTAGCTGTCTAACTAGTTTCAAAATCTTTTCTGTAGAGCAACTGTATTGGCTGTCTTGTACTAAACCAGTTTAAAGGTAACGCCTGTTTCCGTTACTGACTTTTTTGTTTGTTGTGAAGGTTCATTAGGACCTTTTGCAATAATATGACATCATTTTATCCTCTTCCCTTCTGTATCTAAATCTCTTTATCTTCAGCTTTTTCAAATAAACACTGACACCAGAGGAATGCAAAGCCTCAGGGCAGTAACTTTCTTCGTTTCCGTTTCAGGAAGTATGGAGTGCATATTGTTTTTTCTAGAATTACACTAGACACTGTGTCATATAAGCAGCTTTGTAAAGGATAGGCAGTGATAACACAGATATCAAGCTTTCATATTAAATTTAGTTTCATCAAGAAAGTTTAAATCACCATTTTCTATATTATCAAGTGGTACAGAAATAGCAAGTTTGATGTCTCATTACATTTTTCCACAAAGCTAGCTTTCAAGTAGTACCTCATGTCATCTAAATTCAAGACAGGGACATGGACAGAGTACAGGAGACAGTGTTGAGGTGATGTCAACAGGATGAAGGTTGAGTTCAACTCTGAACTTTAAAAGTCTTCGCTTATTCAAAGAACGCATAGTTCTTACCAACTTAAGAGTATTAATCCAGAGAATTTTAACTAAACTTGAATTATTTATACATTTTTTTGTTCTGATTTATTGTAACAGGATTTTATTTTTAGAACATTTTTATAATGGAGTAATAGTGACTCTAAATCCTTTCATCTAATAAAGTTGTAAATAACATGGCTCCAAGAATTCAAGATATATTTAAAATTACTAGCAATGTTCAATTAACTGTAAGCAATAGCTAAGACAAAGGCTGGTAGTCAATAAAAGGTACCTGGCCCAATCATAGCCTTTTCTTCTTGTAGCATATTTTCATACAGTTCTAAGTTAAGAGTTACTAATGACATGTGGGTCAAGTTACCATCCAGGGCATCCACACTAAATGATTTAACCTCAGTCATTAAGGGTCAGTGGCTCTGACTGGATTTGCTTACACTCAAAAGTGTGGCACTGCTCAGGACCTTCAAAGTTCAGAGATACTGGAATGAGAGAGGTGTTTATGCCTCGGTTACCACATCATGCAGTGGTAATCTTGGCAACAGAGTTCCTAACTCCAGGCTTTACCCTCTCTCTTCAAGTCTGTTTATACCTGTGTTCCCAAAAACATGCCTTCCTCACATGGAACCATGTCACCTCTTCGTTTGGTTGTCCACACTGTTCTTCAGTGGTGGAGAAAGCAAGAAGGACAGTGCAGACCTTTGGGGGACCAGGATCATCATTGTCTTCTCTTTCAATAATTTTCTGGTTTAGAAATATATATTCACAGCATTCAAAGTCTTGAACTAATGTACTGGAGATACCATAGGTGCTGTTAAAAGACTTTTCCTCACTTTTACTGATGTCTTTACCATGGAGACAACCTTCTGGGCATAAGAAATAAGGGTTTTTTTTTCATTCAAGTGTAGTTGTAATCCTCCCAGAAGAGATGAAGACCAATGGTGTCAGTTGTGACATACTTCTGTTGCAATGATCATTAAGTACAGAAAATCTCCTAACTCTTTGATGTTAGCCACAGGCTGAGTTAGAGGTGTCAGAAACGACTTTTGCCACAACTTAAATGCTGAGCCATCCAAGTGATTGGACGAAACTTCTAAAGAAAGGTTAAAGATCAAGGATCTGTAGTTTTGCCTGTTGTTTGTTCTCTTTAAAACACAGAATGGACCCTTGTATAAATGTGTTTAGTGCCCTTCTGTGCAAACACTGAATCTCACATACTTCTGTGCATTTCTGTTTCGAACTAAATCATTCCTGCTGCAATCTGTGTAACAAGCTCCCAGGCTGAAATTCTCATCCGTCTTTTTTTTTTTTTTTCTGACCAGCAGAGGTTGCAATATAGTCACTTTGCGTATGAAAACTATTATCTCAAACACTTCCCTTCTTTTGTCCCCTCTGCCCCCAGAATGTGGCACAGCATGATATATAAAGTACATCAGCTTTAAAGAAATTGCCAAATTTCCTTACCACTCCTCTGATCTCACCCCACATTCAGTCTGAATTTCACCAAAATCTGTGCTGGGTCGGGCCCTTCTGGCGCAGCCTGCACACAAAAGGAGGGAACTGCCTGCTTAAAGCTGCAGCCACTCTTTTCTTTGCCATCTGCCTCCTTCAGATGCCTTGGTTATTACCTGCATTAAAGAAATTGGTTTGAATTTCTATAGAGCAAATAATTGCTTCTAACAAGCAGCATCTTACACAGGTGAATCATAGGCCTGTGTACTTGCATCTCACAGATCTGAGCAAACTCACCCTCATTTTTATTATAATTGTCAAGGATCCAACAAAGGATCAATTGCACGGCTAAGTAAGTTATTTATATGGTTATTTAAGTAGTAGTAACTTTCTCACTTCTGTCTACCCATATTACACTTGAATTAACCTATGCCTAACTAGATTAAGCCAAAACAGAAAATTACAGTCTTACAAAATAATTCTCTATACGAACAACTTTGCTGAAATAGTGCCTAAATAGCTCTTTTGATTGTTTGGGTTGGCTTGGGCTTTTTTTTACATAAATTAACCCCTATCACACATTTAACACTTTACTATGCTAAATTCCTACTTACTGCATTTCAAAAGCAGAGATACCCTGTCCTGACTTAGTCACAGCTACCAAACCATGCTGCAGAAGACTGTGCTGTAGAGGGAACACTAGGTTTCAGAAGTGCCCCAAGGGTACATGAGATACATGCTGTCCTGCACGCTGTGGGTTAGGGTAAGTAGAACTGGGGAAGTGTTTCAGGGCCATCTGTGGCCACCTGTCTGTTACAAGCAAAAGGGTGGATCCACATCTACTGTGAAAACTTCATGCAGACATCTGTCTCCTCTCTTGATGGGGGCCTTCAGTTGAGTAAGATGTCTCCAGAGCACACAGAAGTATTTCAAAAACACGATGTTTCAATTGCACTTTTTGTTATTTTGGTGATGAGTACTTTTTGCAGGAATTTTGTGTATGAATATTAGTATTTATGCCAGCCTCTCATTTCTCACAAAATGTGTGAAATGTCTGGCCATGACAATTCAAGGGTAGCAAATTTACTGTTGTATTTGTGTTAAAGTGGCCCAGAGAGAGCATAGATTAAATTTAATCCTTAAGAATAACTAGAATAGTTACTAATAAAAGCTTTCAAGTGAAGAGATAGGAGACAAACGAGGACATTTTACCCAAACTTGTAGCAAGAGCTAAAATAAAAAGGTCTGTGAGCAACCTGGGCTTTCAATCAGAAATTAACCTTATTATTTTGTTTTCCTAATGTAATCTGAGCTTTCCTTTTTGAAAGATGCTTTCACTTCCCCATACCATCTAAATATTTGCTTATTAATCTTAATACTTCATTTTTCAGGCTTTCCAAATAACAGCAGCATACCACGTGTCAGAAGTTTTCTAGTGCTTTCTTCTGCCAGTCACCAGGATGACCTTATACCCATTGAAGGCGACACTGAAAATGACCTGGAAGTTGGATCAGGAGCCACCAACCAGACTGGATCATTCCTACATGAACAACGAATGATGTCAGTTCAAACAGCAAGATACCTCACTAGTCCATGGCTGACACGTTTTGTTCCTTCAGTTTACACCTTGGTTCTCGTGCTCAGTCTCCCTCTGAACATTACAGCGATACTCGTGTTTCTGAAAAAAATGAAAATTGAAAAGCCAGCTGTAGTATACATGCTGAATTTGGCCCTTGCAGATGTCCTCTTTGTAAGTGTGCTCCCATTTAAGATTGTTTATCACTTTTCTGGAAATGACTGGGTTTTTGGGCCTCAGATGTGCCGTTTTATCACTGCTGCCTTCTTTTGCAACATGTACTGCTCCATAATGCTTATGACGAGCATAAGCTTTGATCGCTTCCTAGCAGTGGTGTATCCCATGCAGTCCCTGGGGTGGCGCACGCTGACACGCGCCTCGCTCATCTGCTTCATCATATGGCTTGTAGCAATAACCGGGGTTATACCTTTCCTCCTAAGAGAGCAAACCATGCAAATACCCAAGCTAAATATCACTACTTGCCACGATGTGCTAAGAGAATCTGAACTTCATGGCTATTACCTCCACTTCTTCTCTGTCTTCTCTTCCGTGTTTTTCATAGTGCCGTTTATAATTTCTACTGTCTGTTATGTGTGTATCATTCGCTGTCTTAGTTCTTCTACCATTGTTGCAAAACAAAACAAAAAGACACGTGCCTTGCTCTTGTGTGTGGCTGTTTTTTCTGTTTTTGTTATTTGCTTTGGACCAACAAATGTCCTCCTATTAATTCATTATATCCATTTTTCTTATGACAACAGCTTAGAGTATCTCTACTTTGCCTATCTACTCTGTGTTTCTATCAGCAGCATTAGCTGTTGCATTGACCCCTTTATTTACTACTATGCTTCTTCTCAGTATCAGAGACAATTTTTCAGTCTCTTCAATTGTAAAAAGACTTTTGATCCTAACAGTACTAACAGCAGTGGCCAGTTGATGTCTACCACTAGTAGTAGAAGGGCTACGTTGTCTACTCATGTGAATAACAGTGTCTACAGGAAATTACTAGCAATGCATTGAGAGAACATGTCTTATACATGTTTAATTTTTACACAATTGCAGACAAAAAGAAGACTGTTAAATCCAAGAAATGCGAAAACCTTAAACCAAGTTGTTGTATGATACATAGCTTAATGGATTCATTATAGTAATGCACAATTCAAATTAAAACTCTGTGTGTGTGTGTGCATAGAGATATATATATATATTATATGTAAATAGGTTAATGTAGAGGGGAAAAATAATTTCTTAATAATAGTTCTTAAGTGTTTTTCAAATAAACTTTTTTCAGATGAATCCTTTGCATTGTTAGTTCAGTTTTTTGTAGAGGTTGTATGAAATTCCATTTTGGTATTTTGAACTGTATCTGTCAGGTTGAATAAATTCTTATATATGGAATCACTCCATCTGTCCATTAGTTCCTGAAAAGAAAAGAGAAAACGTCTTCCAGGCTTTTTGTTTTTCTCCTATTTGACATTATTTCTGGAATTATCTATAAACTTATCTTCTTAACATAATTTGAATCTTGGATATCGAAATTGCATATTTTACATTTTTATATATTCCACTTCAAAATAGTCTGTATGGTTTTCGGAATGTGAGCAACCAAACACCAGCTATTGCTTGGTACAGTGTGTGTCAAAGTGGATAATTCCCAGCAGCTGGAACTAGCTTGTCTTTTGGTGTTCCTACCATTAGCATATGCTGGGCATCTTGGTTAGGAATGTGTTATTTTTGACAAGTTCACAAAAATTTGTGAAATTTTATTTCACAATAAATCAGTTACTCTCCAGAAAATAAACTAAAAAGGCTCTATTCATTATCTTGTTACACAGTCTCCAAACATGCTTTCTTGCATGTGATTAATCACCATGCACATATTTAGGACTTGGAAATAGCCTTCATCCCTGCCAGCCTGGATGTTTTTTGTATTTTACACTGTGTCCATATCTACTGAAATTGCTGTAGCATTTAGTTATGCAATAGCTAACTTCATTCTGTATAGCAATCTTTTACTACAAGGAACACTAAAGCCAAATAACAGGAATTCAGTTTTAGAAACAAGCATGTAGGATTGTACATGAAAATGGAAATCAAATTAAGTAGGAATTTGGATATAGTATTTGCCACAGAAATCTGCCAAGAAGTACAGCAGTGGACAAAAGCTGTCTTCAGTCCAGCACAGGTGATATGAAAACTGATCTGACTGCATACAGGGTGACAGTGAAAGACTTTTTTATAACCATGATGTCTTACTGGTTTGTGTCTGTTCCTAAATGAATTTAAGCATAATTAAGTATTGCATTACCAGGGTTTCTCTAGATTTTTGTTCTTGAGGTTTTGCCATTTTCTAAGTACATGAGTGCTAAAAATACATGTACATGTAGTTTGGAAGCCTAAGACCACAAAAATGGACATCGTCAAGTTACATTCTCATTTTGTTTAATATCACATTAGGATGGTCTTGTTTTTCAGCAAAATCCAAATGCATCTTGAAACTATGAACATCCACTTCTTGCTGGCTGAAAATAATTACCTCTATGCTTCCTGTATTTGCAGACTGGGGAACTGCTCTTTAGTCCAGGTTCCAAAGAAGGCCGTGAAAATAATCAGAGGGCTGGAGCACCTCTCCTGTGAGGACAGGCTGAGAGACTTGGGGTTGTTCAGCCTGGAGAAGGCCCTGGGGTGACATTATTGCAGCCTTTCAGTACCTAAAGGAGGTTAATAAGAATGACAGGGAGACTTTTACCACGACCTTCAGTGATAGGATAGTGTAATGGCTTTAAACTGAAAGAGGGTAGATTTAGATTAGATTTAGAAAGAAATTTACTGAAAGGTTGGTCAGGAACTGGAACGAGTTGCCCAGAGAAGTTGTGGATGTCCCATCCCTGGAAGTGTTCAAGCCAAGGTTGGATGGGACTCTGAGCAACGTGGTCTAGTGGAAGGAGTATCTGCCCGCAGCAAGAGGTTGGAATTAGATGATCTTTAAGGTCCCTTCCAACCCAAGCCATTTTATGACTAGGTTCAATGAGCTGCTGTGCATGGCCTTGCAGCAAAGCACAATGTGATAGCTTTTTGAGGAAACTGAACCAGAAAACTACTGCAATTTAGCCTGACATGGTTGAACTGACAGGAAAACCTAACCAGATCTTCATGCTTAATGCACCCTTGCACTGCTAGCTGAGTAAGAAAATTAACAGCTTGTTTCATGAGGAAGGGGAGGGAGTCAATATCTGACCAAAAGAAATTAAATCCATTGATGTATATGCTGTTTCGCTCATACCTTCTGTCTGCTCTTCAGTCTTCCTTTTTTTTTCATAATGTTTGCATTAAGGTGCATAATTTTCTATATGAAACAAGCTAATAAGCTTGTGCTATATAAAATTTGGAGATAAGAAGGTGTCAGGCACCAAACACACATAAGGAAGCCTGCTAATGTTTCAGTTATGCCAGCTGCATGTTATGGCAATATTGGCAGAGGCAAGATTTGTAATCAGTATAGTTTCTGTTGGTAAAACACCTCATATAGCAGGCATCACTGGAATAACTAATTTCATGGGAAGATTTGCTTAATGTAGCATGGCGAGGATTTTGCGGGTATTGGTAGGTTCTCAGTAGAAGCATTTCATCAGTTAATGCTGAGCATGCATCTGCCTTACAACTTGCCTCCTGCAGCCTGACCGCAGACAAGTTACGGTCTGAGTAGACAAAGCTCTACTTCCCTATTTAGATGAATCCTAGCCAAAAGTGTGAGCATGGCTGCAAAGTGTGTTCACAATGTTTTGCACCACGCAAACTGCATCAGGTCATTGGATCTCTCCCCACTTTAGGCAGGATCCAGAAATGGAAAGAAGGTACAAGCCAGCCAGTAGATCACCAGTTACAGCTTTGCACTGGAGCTCTCCAAGAGCTGGGGGAAGAAAGAGAAGGGCCTGACATGCTGAGTGCAAGATCTAAATAAATTCCTGGGTAAGGCCTTTTTTTTTTTTTTTTAATCATTTTCATCCTTTTTGGTTTGATCACATTTTGATCATGCAAGATTCTGAGCAAATTTTAAAAAATGAATGTAGCCTCTCAGATGTTTAAAATTAATGACCCACATAAATGCTTTTTAATGATATTTTGCATTTTTCAAGTGGTGTAAAAATGGTTTAGTCATTGCTAATACAGCTGGAGACAGTGAACAAATAACATGCTACCATGCAAGTCAACACTAGAGAGCATTAAAAGAACTAGATATGGCTGTTGTAATTTTACTTGTGGGAGAGGAGACCACTAGAAACCAGATCTGAGTATCATGCTGAACTGTGAAGTACTGATTAGCTCTGTTATCCACTATGTGTATTTGGAAAGGTGAAAAGGTATTGGAATTTTGGAATTTACTTGGAAAAGTAAGTAACTTTATTTTAAACAGAACCTATAAAAAGATTTAGCAAAGTTTTGGGAAATAATTTTTCTTATCTTTGTGCTACCAGCCTTACAGTAACGGTGTCTGTAGCCCACAAACAAGCCTCTCTCTCCTCAAAATCAGGGCCTGACATTTAAAGCATGTCACTAAATGCATTGCACACAATAGCACAATTCCATCAAGGTCAGAGCTGATAACATAAATTTACAACAAAAATCCATCACCCTGTTCCCTCACTAGAATAAAAATAAGTCACATTAAGTCAAATTCTTCATTTCTTACTAGTCCTAGGAAAGTCACTGTCCTTGCCTTTTGACCATTTGGGTTTTGTGCTAGGAACTTGGTGTCTTTGATATTTTTTGGTGCCACACTAGTATGTACGAGGGGCAACAATCCTTGGGAAGTTGTCATGTATGTTTTCTCATGCTCGTGGATGGGGCAGCGTGTGCCCAAGGCAGCAGCGAAGGTGGTGCCACAGGGCCTGGGCACAGGGCTCCCAGCCCAGGCTCGCATGGGGCTCACAGCCTGCTGACCTGGCTTGCCATGTCTCTCCCTTTCACTCCTGTAGAGATGGCAGGCTTCTCTCACAGATGGTTCCCTCAGAAGGGAATCCAGAAAAGGTAAATAATTGAATAGACTTTCAGAGCCAGATTACCTCTAAAAATGTTATCACTATTGGCTCCTTATAATGCACTTTTTTCCCCCCCCTTCAGATATGTGTTTCAATAAATCCATTTTTTTGGCTTACAAACTGGAAAGAGCCTTCACCATCAGCAATACAGGAAGGAGGCTAGGTTCCTAAGACCAAACTTTTCAAATTCCTGTTTTGCATCAAAGTCCATCTACTCAGTTTACACCCCAGAGGGTGTGGAGCCCTTGGACCCTATGTACCTGCTAGAAGGGGATATGGTGGTACACAAGCCAGTGGTATCCCTGATGGAAATCATGCTGCTGAATACTCCTTTCCCACAGAACAACACTTAATTGGAAACAGGCATCCAGCTCTGGAAGGGTGCATTTAGTCACTGCCACCTCCTGCTGTGTCCTGTTTACTAAAACCTCACTACACACTGAGTGTTTCTTGTCCAAGACAATATCCCACACAGTTCCCATCATCATTTACACAGCAAGATGCCTTGGAGATCTACTTTCAAATCACACAGGGTTTATTGTCACTTGTTAGTCTTTACTCAGCAACTTAACTCAGATATTCAAATATTTCTTCTTTGATATGGTCATTCCTGTGATTTTCCTTTTCTCTTTTAAAATAAACAACTTTTACTGCCAATTGCAATCTTCCATTGCTCATCAATATTGTTGCAAATAGAAAAATCACAGAATCACAGAATAGTCTGAGTTAGGAGGGATCCACAAGGATCATTGTGTCCAACCCTTAAGTGAGTGGCCAAAAAAGGGATCAAACCCATGGCCCTGGTGTTAGCACCATGCTCTAAGAAGATGCCCTCCTGCCTACAGCAAAGCTGTGGATTTGTGAAGTGATACCATTCACATCAGACATCTGTTGTAGGAACCACAGAATGCAAGAAATTTGTTAAGTTCAAAAACTGGGTCAACTAGCATAACTGGAATAATTGTACAACATGAATGCAGATAAACCTTTACAGCTTGCCTAAAGCATGTTGCACTGAGAATGCAATCCAAGATGGGGAAGAACAGAGAAACAGAGGGTGTAAACATTACTACCCAAACTTATGCATTGTTTTATCTGTCTGTTCAAGTGTTAATAAATCTCCCCCTTCTGAATAATTATAAGGATATTTTTATTGAATGCTTTTCCTATAGGTCACATAAGGAGTAAACCTGTATATTCGTGCCGCTTGTAGGATTTCTTTCAATTTATTTTCACACTTTTTTTGTCTCCACTCTTCCTGCCTCTTAAGAGGTATATGCAATTCTACCTAGTAAAGAATATAATATATCTTGTTACTTATCACAGCTTTAATGACCAAGGAAATTAAAAATATGCTGAAGATTTCTGCTTTTGTCATTCAAACACAAGCTAGGAGGTGTAAGAATACAATATAGTACTCCTATCACTGGAAATTATATTTACAGCAGCGCTGAAATACAGCATATATATCTTACTTTTCTTTAAAATCGTTTTCCTATTTTTATTTGCATGTTATCTTTAGTAATATTTTTTGTAAGGAGGGACTTATGCATTTCCCTCACTGGATGAAACATGTATGTAAATTTGCTGAAATATATGGACATTTTTCATTAAATGGTTTCTAACCCTTTTATATCAGAGATACTGAATTTTATTACTGACAATTCTTTTAAAATTACATTTCAAATGTTAAAATTGCTTAAGAGACAGGCTTATCTGAAAGTGTATTATCTTTTGTTCACCTGATACATTGTGGTAGGGAAAAAAAAGACAATGTTTTGTGTACTTCAAACCATCCTGGATAACTTTCCAGGTTTGTATTTTCTTATTTTATGAACTGGAATCAGTAGTGCACTGACATGTTCTGTGCAAGCAGTGAAAATATTTCCTAACTTGAAAATCAGTCATTAAGAGCAATGGCTATTTTGAGCAAAGTATTTTATCTTTGCTTGATCACAGTATCTCCTCTTTATACTCTAATAAAACAAGATGTTTTGAACTTCCTCACCCCCCTTTCCACACTAGAACATAAAAACCAAACTGAGCAAAGAATGGCCTCAAGAAGAAGCCACTTCTCCATTCAGGGCTGGTTTTTTACACTGGGGGTAAACTAAGGTCTGTAAAAGCATTGCCCACATGATGAGGGTTACAGTTTTCTTATGAATGTACAGGAAATTCTACAAATATATTGTTGATACCTTCTTTTCAACTTTTGCATGCCTTGCCAGGTGCTCAAGGGAGTGAGTACCATTAGTGGCTGGGTAGTGATACTGGAATCTAAATGCAATTTTATATTTTCTTTAATTGTCATGATTTTCAAAACCATTAAAGAAAGGCAAATCCAGTCAGCAGAGCAAGCAGACAATTTGCAGCTACATTGAGTGCTTCATGTACTCAGCCCAACATCACCTCCCCAAGCTCAGGCTGAGGAAAAGCAGCCCCCAGGTCCCTGGAGGCAGCTGGGGCAGCAGGTGCCTCTGTGGCTTGGCTGTCCTGGCCCTCATGGCCCTTCAGCTGCCCACCTCTCATGAGCACAGTTGCACATCCAAACTGAGGAGGAGGAAGGGGAGAGGCAGGAATGCTCACATCCACCTACCTCCATCACCAAGGCTGATGCTCTCTGCTGCAACCTAGGCTGACATCCAGCAGCATACAAGCTCTGGTGTGTGCAGCAAGCAAGGCTGTGCCTCAACAAGGCTGTTTTTCAGGGCCTCAGGAGCTCGCCCAGCCTCTGGCCCCAAGCACAGACATAGCTGTGCCTGAGAGTGCTTGGACCAGGCAGAGCCTGGGCTTCCTCCAGCCTACGCAAGGCAAGGATTTTTGGTGCCCTCATTAATAGGCAGGTACCAGCCTTGCCTATGCCACAAACCAAGCACAGCTTTTAATATTTAGCCTCCTTTGGTGAAGGAAACCATTAAGATTTAGCTTAATGGGTCGGCAAACAGGCTTCTCCCATCTAAAATGGGTTTGCCTATGTGAATGACCTTGAATAGGCTAATATAGAAGTTTCTGTTGGCTGAGGAATAACCTCTGGTCATGATGCCAAAGAAAAGCAACTAGCTGCTTCCAACCTTCTTTAATCATTTCCTCCTCCTGCATGAGCAACGTACAAACAGCCGAGATTTACTCTGCTCCCAACAGGGGAGGAGTAGGAGTAAGGCACTATGTGAGGAGAGTGGGACCATGGGGCTAGAGGTGGCATTATCTTTGGGTTAGTGAACTGGAACAGCCACTCTGCTGGCCTGGGACATGGGAAGGCATGTGGGATCACAGAGCAACTATACCAAATGCTGTGAATGCACAAGGTACAAACACTCTGTAAGATGGGAACCCACCCTGACAGCCCCCTGCACTGCATGTATACATACATGTCTGTATCAGTCCTTTATCAGAGTTTTATTTTAATCCGTTGCTGTGACTGTGGCAACAGCACTCTCAAGCAGGCATTTCCTGTTTTTCTTTCTCATGTACAGAAGCAGATGCTTTCTGAGCCATAAAACCAGAGTCGATCACTTTTCATAATGGCACTGATAACAACACCCAGCCCCACAGCCTAAATGCAGAGCTTCTCTGGCAAACCACCAGTTACAGTCTGCAGCAATGAGACTACATGCAACAAGAGCAAGAAATTTTCAAGGATGATCTTTCAGTATAGTTTAATGGGGACAAATTTCCCATAGAAAAATATCTGGAGCTCATTTTATAAACAAAACTTAAATACCATGTGTGAGGGTCCTTGCAGGTGGTGGCAGGTGGTGGTGGCTCCTTATTGAACAAATGTTTTGGGACAAAGGTAGGGACAAATAAATAGCATTGCTGTCCTTTCTGTAAGAGGTTTCTTGGAGAGCTTTTCACTTTTGCTTGTTGTATTGGACCAGAACCTACTAGAATTGTAACTTATTTTGACTGAAGCATAGTAAGGACAGCCTCATTTGTGTCATGACCAGCACAGCTTGTTATCACAGCCCTGATTTTATAACCAACTTTCAGCATATAGTACATTTACTGCCATTCTAAGACCCTATTGAGTGTTGCAAGTTGTTCACTGTAAGGGTGAGAAACATAACCAGATCTTCACGTGTGTCCTCCCACCACCACCACTTTCCCTCTGGTGGTCAATGTGATTTGCCCTAAGATAAAAACACCAGGCAGGTATTGCAGGAAGAACTGTCTGGATGATCGCATAGTTCATGCATTCCAGAGATGGGGGTGTTGAGATGTTTTCAATTGACTTTGGTGCACATTGGCCTGCATAAGGGTGTATAGTGTTGATGGAGACTGGGTCAGCTGGGGAAACTAATCTGCTAATGTTGCAGGAACCTTCAGGATGGATCCCTTCCCTGACAGGGATGCCTGCAAGGAACATTCACCTTTGGAGGGTGAGTAAAAAGCACTACCATACAGACATAAAATCCTAAAGTAGCGAGATAGGTGCTTTGTTGCTTTGTAATTGTGAATTCTGCAATACCAATGACTCTAAACCTGTACATTTCTAGTAAAACCTGCTTATATTATAGCCCTTTAGACATCAACTGATGACCAGTCTTAATACTAAGACAACCTGGCTGCACCTAGACTTTCCTGAGAAGTTTAGAAAGCAAGGGGGTCTCACTGAAGCTTGTGACTCAACAAGAGGGACAATGACCTGATTATACTATAATCTATTGCAATAGATGACAGAGTGATTATTTAGATACTTCCCTGGCAATATTATTGTATTAGCAATAAATCTGATCATAATCATCCACATAATCACTGTGCTCTACTTCTCATACCTAGCTGAGAGCCTTCTCTCAACAACTCTGTCATAGGTACAAATTATGGAGTTGGATGTTTACTGTGGCAATTTTGTTCATTGCATTAAAAATTTTAATTGTATAAAGATTGGAGGTATTAGGTAGAGAGTAGTAGGGCTCTCTCTCTCTGTTCATAGTGCCTTTTGTTGTGTAGTCAGAGTTCTATTCACAAAAGTTTTCTAGGCTTTGTTGCTGAGGTTTCTGCTCGAGTCATTGCCACACATTTTGCACATTTCTTGGTTTTGGTATTGTGGGCTTGTGTGTAGGGTGTAGCAGCCGGTTCCGTGAAGTATAACTGTCTCTTTAATTAAAGGCAAGTTGTTACACCATGTAATTTCAGTGAGATTCCGCACAACAAATTGCCAAGAGTGTCAGCAGCACTCATTCTATAATAACTACTGTAAAATTCAGTGCCAGCTAGGAAGCGTGACTTCATAACCATCCAAACACTATGCTGTTTTGCAGATTACTTCCTTCCACGTGTTGTTCTTGCTATGCTTCTTGTCACTGTGTTATGACACCATAAAAAAGCAGGGCTGGGAAAAGTTGACAGTATAGAAACACCCTCTACCAGTTCAGAAAAAAAAATTGACCCCTGCAATTATCTTCTGTGCATGTAAAGATTTCTTCTCACTTCTAGATTATGCAAGTCCCATCCTTTCAACCTGGTATGGTATTTGCCTTTTTCTTCCTTTTTTTTCCCAAGTGCATGACATAGCTGACAGACAATTAGCTTTTGTTCCTTTGCATTCCCCTCTGAAGATGAAGCCAATTGGAACTTAGAAGCTCAGTGGAGGAAGAAATGGTTCATTAGATAAACCTTTTTAATAAGCAGTTCTGTAGCCTAACTTTCTTATGAAGCATCAGCGTGAGAAATACAGCTGTAGTAGGATCCAGGCCTAAATTAACCATAAATTCCACAACTTTAAAAGAAAGCTGATAAGCAGTAGTTTGTAATGGCTTTTGAATATGTTGCCAGTGATTGAACAGAGGAATCAAACTATGCTGATCTCTCTTGATACTTGTCTACCAGCAAAAACTGGTTATTTAATTCCTCTGTCTTGCCATTCTACTTGTTGTGACAACAGTGAGTATTATTACTGGATAAAATATCCATAAAATTGACATTTTTACCACTGTAGTTGTATTGTAACTTCTTCTTACAATACAGCTACTCCAGTGGCCACTACATTAATCAGACTGAACACACCACAGGCTTAAAAACAGTGGTGAGGAAAAAAAATGGGAAAACTTGTATCTGAACTGCTATATTAATCTCTATGTTTGGATGTAAAATTTCACAAACATTAAATCAAATGCATTAAAAAATGCTGTAGACATATGCTGTCTGTGTGAACTTCTGGTAGAACAACAGTCTGTTCATGGTTTGGATGCATACACAGGAGCTACTATCCATGCTTTTCCCTTTATTTGTTTCGTATCATATTCAGGCTTATGATTCCCAGCCAAATTCAAAAGTCCATCCTTTTCTTTAAAAAAAAACAAAACAAAACCCAGCAGTTACAATCATTACCAGTCACTTCAGGTTGACTCATTATGAAATGAGATCCATTTAATTGCCAAAAATGTTTCATGATAATTTTTGTCATGTATATCTAACATGCAAGGTTTTCTGAATTATCTGAAAGTTAGTATTTTTATTTTGTGAAGTACTTTGAGATAACTGTCTTCCAATTTATGCAATGTAAAATATCCCTTTTGAGCCCTTTGAAAGTAATTAACAGCTACATTTTGTGCCACCTAATCAACAGGTTCCTTAGAGGTCAGCCTCAGTTAAAAATCTGTGTGATAGGTATGTGTGATATTTTTATCCCTTGAAAATTAGAGGGAAAATTTCCATTAGCCATATTCAAACATTGGTATGATGAATTGAGAATATATGGACTGCAGGAAATGCAGATGATGGAAACTACCCATTATCATCTACTGGAACCTTACAATTATTATGACAAAAACAGTGAGACAATGAACCATTCTGAAGAGTAACATTAACTACAAATGATTGTTCTTTTAAATCTGAGAATTTACAAATATAACTAAAAGAACTGCCTACCATAGAATTATTTAGACAGGAAATGACCCTTAAGATCATTGAGTCCAATTGTTAACCTAACATTGCCATGTTCACCACTAAACCCTGTCCCAAAGTGCCACATTCACATGTTTTTTGAACACTTCCAAGGATGATGATTCTACCACCTCCCTGGGCAGCCTGTCTCCATGCTTGACAACCCTTTTGGTGAGTAACCATTTTCAAATATCTAATCTAAACCTCTCCTAGAGCAACTTGGTCCTGTCACTTGTTACTTGGGAGAAAAGACCAATCCCCACCTTGCTTCTCCCTCCTTTCAGGCAGTTGTAGAAAGCAATGGGGTTCCCCCGAGCCTCCTTTTCTCCAGGCTGAGCACCCCCCCTCCCTCAGCCCCTCCTCACAGGACTTGTGCTCCAGACCCTTCCCCAGCTCCGCTGCCTTTCTCTCGACTCCAACACCTCGACGTCCTGCTTGTCCTGAGGGGCCCAGACCTGAACAAAGGATTTGAGGGGTGGCCTCCCCAGTGCCAAGTACAGGGGGACAATCCCTGCCCTGGTCCTGCTGGCCACACTATTGCTGATCCAGGCCAGGATGCCATTGGCCTTCTTGGCCACCTGGACTCTGCTGGCTCGTGTTCAGCTGCTGTCACCAGCACCCCCAGGGCCTTTTCCTGTGGGCAGCTTTCCAGCCCCTCTGCCCCAGCCTGTGGCACTGCCGGGGGCTCTTGTGACCCAAGGGCAGGACCTGGCACTGGGCCTTGTTGAACCTCACACCACTGGCCTTGGCCATGGTCCAGCCTGTCCTGATCCCTCTGCAGAGCCTTCCTGCCCTCCAGCAGATCAAGACTACCACCCAACTTGATGTCATCTCAGAACTGAGGGTGCACTCAATCCCCTCATTCAGATCACTGATGAAGGTACTCATCCAGTCCAACTGGTGACTGGACACCAGTTGGATATAGCTCCATTCCATGTGGAGCGGCACTCCAATGCTACTCTCTGGTCTTGACCATCCAGCTAGTTTTTTACCGAGGCAACAGGGCACTTGTCCTGAGCAGCTGGTTTCCCTGGGAGAATGCTCTGGCAAATGGTCAAAGGCTTTTTCAAAATACATGCAGAAAACATACACAGCCTTTCCCTCATCCACTAAGCAGGCCACCTTGTCATAGAAGGAGATGAGGTTGGTCAAGCAGAACCTGCCTTTCACAAACCTGTGCTGGTTGGGTGATGGCATTCAAGATGATTTGCTCCATGACCTTCCCTGGAACCAAGGTAGACTGACAGGCCTGTAGTTCTGTGGATCCTCCTTCTAAGCCCTCCTGTGACAGCCTCCAGCCAACTGGGACTTTACCAGTTAGCCAAGACTGCTGGTACATGATGCAAAGGGGCTTGGTGAGCACTTCCACCAGCTCCCTCAGTACCCTTGGGTGGATCCCATCTGGCCCCATAGACTTGTGTGTGTATAAGTGCTATAGCAGGTTACTGACCATTTCCCCTCGGATTCTGGGGGCTTCATTCTGCTCTTTCATTTTGCTCTTTCATTTTGCTTCATTCTGAAGCACAGAAAGCATTAAGTACCTCAGCCTTTTTCTCTTCCTTTGTTACTGTTTGGCCCCACATCCGATAAAGGATGGAGATTCTCCTTAGACCACTTTTTGGTGTGAATGTATTTATAGAAACATTTCCTATTGTAATAGACAGTAGACAGTAGACAAATTAAGTTCTAGTTGGACTTTGGCCCTTGTAATTTTCTCTCTGAATATCCTCATGGAATCTTTATGGTCCTCTTGAGCTGCCTGCTCCTCATCCAAAGTTTATAAACTTTTTTTTTCCTGAGTTCACTCAGGCTGGTCTTTTTTCCCAGCAGCTCATCTTTCAGCTTGTATCATTTTATGTTTGATTGCTGAAAATCAGAAGCTGCAGATAGTGTCCTTGGGCACAGGCTTACTAGGTGAACTGAGACATCAGGTTCTTTCTTTTAGCACTGTCCAGCAGGGAAGTGATCCTGTATCCTGTGGAAGGGCAGATATAGCATAGTATTATCTGACTCATTTTACTGTAACAGGAATACTTACACATGGGTGGGGAACAGAAAACACAAAAGAGAAAGGCATAGGCAGCAATGTATATCCTTGTTGCCTTCTATGCACAGTGAACTCCTGTGCCAACAGCTCAGTGTTGACATCAGCACACACTGGCATCACTCCAGGATACCTCCTCATTTCTTCACCTCAGGCTGGATTTTTCCTTAAAAGTTAATAAGCTGAATGTGTATTTTGATAGCACCAAGAAAAATAAAAAAAATATAGTGCACCTACTGAGTAAGCTGCTATGCAATCCTTGCCCTGAAGAGCTGATAAGTACCATCCAAGATTCTTTATTATGATGATTATAGTAATTACTGTATTTTCTTAAAGTTTTAATGCTGAACTTAGTTACATGAGAATCCAGCTTTTGTTTAAACAAAAAAAAGCCCTGACTTTTCCAGAAGAAGTAAAAATCCTTTAAAAATGCAACTTACATATATTCTAATAGCTGGTGGTACAGACAATAAATGAAAAAGCTGTGTTTATTATTTGCAGAGTAGTATGAACCTGGGCAGTGACTATCAACAGCTTCTTTTTAACTCAACTACAGACATGCTGTTACCAGTGCCTAGTTTTCAACAGATGTGTGTTTTTTCCAATTGCCTGGTATGTGCTAGTGTTTTGGGAACTGAAGAGAGAAGCTTAAAAAAAGGGAAAATATATCCTAGTTAAAATTAATGGCAAACATCATTTCACAGCTTCACAACCAAGCACTCTAAGAAAGACTAGTCCTGTCTGAGGATATCATGTGTTCCATTATGTTACAAAGTCAGTGATGAAACAGGGGAATTCATTGCTCTTGCAGATGAACCTGAAAATTTTGTGAAGTTTTGCTGCATGTTTAAATTGTTCTCTTAATTGTTGTAGACTTTGAGAATGTGGAAAGCAATGCAGAGAATGACCCTTCACGTTTTTACTTCACATTTTTGAAGATTTTGTAGTGTTAGGTCACATCTTGCCAGGTCACTCTTAATAAATAGAATGCGAAGTGTCCAAACATTACAGTACCTTCAAACTTGGTGACAGGAGCTCTGTTTTTGAAGAGATACCTAAGCTGAAATCCCCTTTACACACTGATCCTAGATCTTCACAGTCCTCAAGGTAATTGGGGAAAAAGAGCTGTTCCTCATCCTTTCTCTGTAGATTTTCTTAGGGAGAGATGAAGGTTGACAGCAAGGAAAAGTTTTGTTTTGCCACATCCAATGGTAAAGCAGAAACCAGATCTTTGGGATTAGACAGCAGGGTCTCCTACGCATGGAGCAGGTTTCACCTTTACTCTCAGCAGTTTGCCCCTGAGCCCTTCAGCACCGAGGGCCCTAGCTCAGTGCCTGCAGTAGCGACACTCTAAAGTGTACTGCTGTTTGGGGGGGTTTTTTGTCTTTGCAGTCAGACTGTTTACTTTAGTGCCAGGCTTTTACAGGGCAGAAACAGCCATGTTCTCCCCTGGCTCCACTCATACAAATCTTCCACAAGAGGCTATCTGTAACTCCTAATAAGGCCAAAGGAAGCTGGTTTGCTCAAGCAGGGACAGCCTGGGCCTGCAGTTCATCCAGAGGCTCCCTGGGGCAGCCTCCTGCTGCTCTGCCCAGCGTGGGAGGCTGACAGGAACAAGGCTGCTCTCTTTGCAGGGAGGTGGAAGCCAGATACCAAGAGTTTTAGTTCTTCGGAAAACATCTTTACCTGAACTACCTAATTGCTTTTCATAAATCCTTCAGATCTTCACACAATACTTCATTGTATTCTCTTATAACCTGCACCGAATATTAAATTACATATTAATTACATATTTTAAATGTAATTTTTCTCTATAAGTAGATGTGGATTAATCATATTTCAATTATCTTCATGTGTACACCACAATATGCATGCTATAAAGAAAAAGCTATCTTTCATCAGGTCAGAAAAGTTAATACAGTTACGACTCTGTCCTAGAAAAACCAGATCAACCAGCTTTTCTGCTAAAGCCTAAACAAGCCTAAACACACTGGGCGGAATAAAATCCAACATTTTCTTTGTTTCAAATCTCTGGAACCACAGGTTGGCAGATAAGTAGAAAAGCATTGTGCTTCGTTTTGCAGAAAATGCACAGCAGTAAGGCTGCAAGTGTCAAATGATATGTGGAATTAAATACAGAAAATTAACCTTTGCCGCCCTAGGAATATACCTTTCACCGAGCAAGCATTTGTGAAACATTTAGACTTTCTTCATTCCCATACCCACGCTCCTAGTTAATTTGCCATCAAACCCAGTGATGATAGCTAATACACTGAGTAGCTGTAACAACCACACAGATTTGGCAGGGAATTAAAATGCAAGTACTGCTGCTCTTGCACTTCAGCTTTTTATACTGTTTTGCAAAAAGACATTTCTTGAGTGTTAAAAGACTATACAGAGGTAAGATCATATTGTGTCAATGTAAAATTATTAATGTAGGGTAAAGAATTTAGCAAATTTGGGTTTAGCAAAGGAAGCTGGTGGTTGTGAGTTCATGACCAAACCTGAGGGAGCATCCCACAGTGGTGGAGGAAACTGGCAGGAGATCTCTGACCTCACCCTGGTTGGGAGGGAGGAAGAAAAAACAGTTCCTCACTTATCAAGAGCCAGAATAATGAGCTTAGTTGCCTTAAGTGCAGCAGAAATAGTGCCAGGCAATAGGACAAGAAGTCACAGGCAGAAACTGATGCACAGGAAGTTACACCTGAATATGGGGAAGAACTTCTTTATTGCAGGTGCCAGGCACTGGAACAGACTGACCAGAGAGGCTGTGGAGTCTTCCTCACTGGAAGTATTCAAGAACCATCTGGATGCAAGCCTGTACCATTTGCTCTGGGATGACCCTGCAGGAGCAGGGAGGTTGGACCATATGATCGGCTGTGGTCCCTCACAACCTGACCCATTCTGTGATTCTGTGAGAAAGAGGGTCCCAGGAGGAATTGTGCCTGCAGAAGTCAAGCCCAGGCTTGCAGTGGACGTTGAACTAGAACCCTGGCAGAAGCAGGGATGTGAAGCCTCTATATAGAACAGACCCTGGCCTGTGCCAAGTACACCACTACCTGAGAACTGGAAACAACAGGCCATCAAAAGAACAGGACTATCCCTCACAAGAAGCTGGTGAAGGACAGGCTCTCACTGAATGCTCTTATGCCTGCATCTTGGGATGAAGCATCTCACTTCAAAGAGTCACCTAGCAACCAAAGGAGTGAAAGTTGCCTTGGATTGGTGCAAGCCAGCACAACTAGTCAGAAGAAACTATTTCACCCCTTCTGAAGGAATTAACTGCGTCTTCCTTGCACTGGGGACTGATTAACAATCCAAGCCCTACTTCCACCCTGTGCATCCCCCAAAGATTCTGAATGCTTTTAGGCAGAAAGAAGAGAAAAGAAAAAGGTTTCCTGATTCTTTGCCTTGCAGCAACAGCCCCACATTTGCAGTGTGCTCCAGGACTGCTGTACTGTGCTCAGGTGATGAGGGTAGGGTTGTTGCATACTGTCTTGTGTGGATTCACTTTTCCCTGCCACCCCAAAGGAAGTCTGGGCAGGAGCAGGGACAATGTGGCATCCAGAGGTTGCAGTGACATTCCTACACGGTCCTGCAGTAAGGCAGATGGATGGTTTTTGTCCTTCCCATCCTCTAACAGTCTTTCATTTTCACCTCTTCTTCACCTCTTCTTCAGTGGTGAAAGTGGCTGCTGTGCACATGCAGCAAACAACTTGCAAATCCTAAAACAGCTCCATTCACTTAGCTCCTAAATGTGCATTGACTAAGCATTTTCATAATCAGCATTTAGAACATACTACGTCTAGGCCATATACATGTTACGTATCTGTAGTTTAAATGTTTGAAAAATTTCAGCTAAGTAGAAGAAAAAGTATTTTTCTAAATATGAATAGTAATAATTACTATGTTGTTCATTAAACTTAAAAAGAAATTCTAACCTTCAATTGCAAATTAAATAATTCAATCACAAATAGTTATTTTACAAAAATGGAACTCTCTCCTCAAAATGCAATTAAAGAATAAAATTATTTTTGGTCATAACAGAAGCTTTTTCTAGTACAGTGGTAGTCTTCAATTTTGGGCCAATTAACAGTATTGAATGCAATTAAGTGTTTGTGATTTTCCCCTGATTGTGCCAACAGTGGGAGGTAGGCTGAGACACTGGGACGGGAAAAGGGTGTATCCTGCCACGCTGAATAAACATTGTGAGAACAGACAGGATGCCTGTGTGGAAAGCCTGTGACTCAGCACAGCTGCATGGATCTCCTCCTCACATCCTTCTTAGTATGGTGAGTTTCCAAATAATTTTCAGGAGTCCTGGCCAACTAACGTGCTTTTTCCATTAAACTCATGTCTTTGTGGACACTGGCCTCTGCTTCTAGACAGACCACAATCCCACTGATAAAATAATTACAGAAATAGTTCTCATCTTTGCATTTTTTAATAAACAATCCCTAACTAGGACAAAAGCAGTCCCCTTTCACCTTAATGATGATGGCAAGAATTCCCAAAAAAGTGATCTGCAAACCACTTGAATTATGGTGAAACAGCATTTATTAGAGTTAGAGAGAGGGATGACACCGAAACTCCAAAAAGAGTTTCATCATTTATGCTCAAACCAAAGAGACACGTATCTTTCATTTTAGAGAGCTGGGAGATACCTGGTTTCAAACACAGACTTATTTTCTCCTTTAGTCTTTCTAATTTGCCCATCCCCAAGCCACAACTGACAGAATCTGTTCTCAAGGCAGGTATCACAAGGTAGCACATACACAGACCTGCCTTATCCTTCCACAGATAACTTCTGATGCCCAGAACTCTGCAAAGTTAGAAAGTGCCAGCATCTCTCTCAAATGGTGAGCTTTGTGGGTGCTTGCCCAGCTGAACTTTCAGATCCTGCCAATGTATTTGTTCTCCCTGGAGAGCACAGAGTGGCTGCAGGAGTCCTCTCCATCAGCAAACTGTGCCATTGCCAGACACACAGAAAACACAGAAATGCAATGGAGGACATCAGAGTGGAACCTAAATCACATCCATAATGCCACAGGGCCATATTAAAGTTCAACCTATTCCTCAGAAGAGCCTGAGAACTAGGACAAATGACCACAGTATTCAAAGGAAGACCCACTGGCCTGGATACCCACTACAACAGTCACCATAAGCAGATGTACAGAAAAGAAAAAAAGGAGGACATATAAAAATGGTATTTCCCCAATTACTCTCTCACTCAAATACTACATTCTGCTCAGGGAAATTCACAACTTAGTTATGGTTTGTGTCTTTAGTAATCCTCAGTGGATCTCTCTTTCAAGTGTTGCACCATCTTCCCAGGAATGTATGTGTCTTAGTTTAAAAG